>JAUZST010077485.1:0-47432 GCA_034779995.1 Parotocinclus haroldoi | reverse complement strand
CTCTCTCTCTCTCTCTCTCTCTCTCTCTCTCTCTCTCTCTCTCTCTCTCTCTCTCTCTCTCTCTCTCTCTCTCTACTGGAGTGTAACTTAGCATCCATAATGACTGAGGAACCAGACTTTTGCCCTTCTTAATCATTCATGCGGGGTCGCTCATATCTTAACCATGACTTGATTCGATTTCAAGAGCCTTATTGCAGTGCAGACGGCTGGATTTTGTAATTGGCTCCGTGCACTACGGCGGCTCACGTCCATGAAGCGATTTGTGAGAAGATATACTCTAAACTAATGCCTATGGATTTAGAATGGGATGCCATTAATTCTCCTGTAGCCGTAACGTAGAGGTGTCCCAATACTTTCGTCCATGAGGTACGTGTAGGTTTTGAAAGGTCCTTTTTGAACCAGGACTGATTAAAGATAATGACTCGATGCTTTTTCACCAGGTACTTCATGTATAAAAGGGAAAGGACGTGTGCCTCCTAAACCTTGTAATACGTCAGAGTGATAGGATTTAAGAGAGAAAATGAGATTGACGTAGCTAAAAGATAACAGGTGCATAAGCTTGTTGTGCACGCAGTGGTATTCCCATTCCCCAAATTGAAAAGCGCCGACACCGAGAGATGCCCGACCACTGCGCTTCATGAAGCGACGCCACCGGAGCAGAAGGTGAGTCCCAAAAGCAGGCGGAGACCACCAGAGGGATCAGGCTCAATTTTGGATTTCAGACGTTAGGGAACGCCGGAGGTTCAGTTCCATCCAGCTGAGGACGAGAGTCAAGTCCTTCTTACCAGTGCCAAGGTCTGAACGGGCTCGCTAAGTGTGATTGATGAGATTTTATGGAGGTTAGACTCTAAAAAAGAAAACTTCAGAGTGTGAAGGGTCAGTCACTTGGCGGCAGGCTAAATAACAAACATATACTGACTTTACTTCCTGCTTAAAAGTCTGAATCCGCTGCATCAAGAAGGCATCGTCAGCACAAACCTAATTTAACAGCCTCTGTAAACGGATTCTTTTAAAGCGACATCGAGCAGCGGATGTGTGAATTACAGCTCGGTTATTTAGTGTGCTATCGATTTTTATGGTCGTGTTAAGCAGGGACGTCCAGCTGTGTTCCACTGTAACGCACAAATCAGCCTCAGCAGCGGATCTGTTTTCTCGCTCTCAGCCAGACAGAAGAGTTAACTAGAGAACGGTGGAACTGAGCGACGAATGTTAGAAGAAGAAGAGCGTTTAAAAGAGCTTCTCTGGCCCCTAATGACCATAAATGGGGAGCGGGTCGAGTTCAGATAGGCCGCGTTAAGCGAACAGCGCCATTAAACGGATATTAAAAGATTACTCAGCGTGAAAATGAACCCCGAGCGAGGCTGCGATTAAATCAGGGAGAAATTCCACTTTTCTATTAAAACGTGAGGAAGCAACTTTAGAGTTTTACGCCACGGGGGCGTGCTCGGGAGGGATCAGGATGATTTATTCCAGTACGGTTAATGGAAATGACAGCGTTCGTTAAAAAACTCCAAATTAGACTCCAACGTTAACAGATGAAACTCAAGAGATGTCAGGATCAGCACTTCCCAAAATACTAAAATACCCGACGAGCACACGGGCTGCACCGAACACCTCACTGCCGCTCTACTTGGCACTCGTGTGCCCTCCTAAAAGAAAACCCGTAAGAAACAGTGCCAGCTTTGATGGCTCGCACAGAGCCCTGACCGTGCACTGATCCATCTGCCATGGCATGCATCGAATGTTGGCTGCTTTAAAATCGATCGGGTCCACACACTTTTGGCCGCACCCCATGCATTATTACATAGCCGCATCATCTGCATACATCCCCAGTATCGGCATATCGCTTTAATCTCAGGTCCTGGAGCCTCACCGCTCTGACTGACAGTTTGATGTTCTTTCATTCTTCACTCCCGGCTCACCGGAGGAGCTGTCAAATTAGACAGGGTTGATCCGGAGGCCTGGATGCGCCTCCCCGTGCGGCGCAGTGACAGCTAATTCTCAACAGGCCTGAAAACTTTCAGCTCACTTTACCCTCGCCTGAAATAATTAAAGTTTTAGAGATTTGAAACACTGCAGAGTTTAAGAGTACGCCCGATCGAGCAACAGAGGTCATCCGTGATCCGAATGAGCTGTTAGCGCCGTTAGAGGTGTTCCAAAACACAGAAAGTGTAAGGTCATGTCTTATTATTTAACGTGGTCCCTTAACGGACAGGTAGAGGATGGATATGGATATTCCAGAGCATCAGAAATGTAAATATAAACATAGCAAGTCCTCGTTATAAACCGAACCCCCTAAACAAGAAGGACGAAGCCCGCCCGCTTCACGTTTGATGTGTTGCTTGTGACCATTCTTCTCTGAGCTCTGGCATCGGCGTGGCATCCCTGCCCAGAGAAGTGCCCTGACTGGATATTTTGTCTAGAAACCCAGAGTGATGGCGCTGTTTCTGAAATGCTCACCAACAAACCAGAGCCAAATTGAAAGCAATTTCTCTCCAAAAAGTTACAGGCAGCCAATGCAGTGATGAAAGTGCTGTTGTAAAACTCTCCCTTTTGACGCCCGTTAGCACCTGAGCCGTGGCATTTTGTAGCAGCTGAACCCGATTGATTAGAATGCGTAAATAAAGCTTCGCAGCAGTTATCCAGCTCATAGATCTGTGCATATTCATAAATCGACTTATATTCGTGCACATGCCACGTCGATTCCTGTAAGCGTTCTCACACTCATGGCTCGTGGCCGACCCAAACGTGAACGCTTCGCACCACATAACGCTCTAATTTGGGCATGGACCGGGGCCACATTTTGCTTGTCTGATCCAAATCGCAGGGCTGAACGACGTTAGCAGATGTTAAATGGTGGCGGCAGAATCGTGACCGGCTTCTCATTAATATGGGATTCAGGTCCGGGTCTCTCCACTGAATGTTCGGCAGACTATTAAACACAGGACTGAAATTCTACCCCGTTTTCAGCCAGGCCCTGAGTTTTAAGAGGCGGATGTTGACAAGCATCAGCCCCAAACAAAGGAATCAAAGGAAACTTTGAACCCGAAGCCTATTTGGAATGCTCCCCGCGCCTCTTCGGCTTGGTTCGTACTGTTTTTAAATTAAATCGAAGCGGTTTCAGTGGAATATACTCGATTTAATCTTCAATTGTTTTTTTTGTTGTAGCGACCAAACCAATTTCGCTCCTTCATTAACTGCTTTCAGGTCCGGCGGTTTCTCGCACCGCTTCCCCAATGCATCCGCGCACCCGCACCCCCCCCCCCTCCCAATTTCTGCTAACAAACATTACGGCTGAATAAACTTTAATCCAGGCTGAGGGAAATCCTGCTACACAGATGTCATCCTGTCGTCAAACCGGGACTGGATCTGCACCGAGGACGGGGTGCTAACTGGCCGAGGTGTTCTCTGCTGTCACAAAACGCTGAGATTAACAACACGCCGAGCCACGCTCTCACCACCTGGAGGGTCTCCAAACAGCGGCCCTCCCTCCTCTTCCCCTCCAGGCGCAAATTGAAAATGTGATTCTTTAAATCGTGGGCCTGCCTGCGTTGGCGTGGGAAATGAAGCGAGATAAATCGGAGTGAATGCCTCTTACGCTAAACAACATGAAGTCAGAGAGAGAGGACGGGAGGGAAACTGGATCGCCGTTTGCTATGCTAAGAAAGATGGGATCGAAAACCTCTTGGGTTTGCCTCGTTTTAATTGGAAGATCTGCTGGATCCATTAAGGATGTTTGCAGTCCAGCTCAAAAACCTCGCGCATCTGTGAAGCATGGTGGTGGACGACGTCAGGACATCCATTTATTTCTATAGCGTTTTTTTTTAATCTCCTAATATCCAGGGCCAATCCCAAACCGAGAAAGCCAGGCAAGGAAAGAAAGGCTTGAAACGACCTGAAGTGAGCCCTTTGTTTGAGGACACCCAGGTAACCCACTGCTCCTGTACGAGGGAAGTGGAGGGTGCAGGTAGAGGTAAGGATTCATTCCAAACCCTGATCGCCATTCATTAGAGCGTTGGTGGCTCAGATAGATGCTCAGGTTCCATCTTACCCTACAGTAAGGCCTGTTTTATTACCTTGGACGTGCAGCGTGTCCTTTTGATGTGTCTAGATCCTTTGGTTTCTTTTCAGATTGTTCACGTTCAGACGTAACGACGTGTTCTGGGGAAATGGGACACCACTTTTGCAGAGGCTACAGAAAAACCAGAGGTTTACCCGACAGTCCTCATTACTGCATCCTTTTCCACAAGTGTCCCAGAAATCGGCGTTACGTCCCGACCACAATGACGCACAATAAACTCGTGAGTAGTTTGGTACGTTGTAATATCCTGTAGCCAGAGTGGTTCTGCAGTTCTGTTCCAATCCTCGCCTTGGCTATTAATTCACCTCAGCCAGGCTCTGAAGCTTTGAAGAACCCTCCACCTCCGGAGTGCATTTTCCAATCCTCGACCTGCTGTTCCTCGCCTCTCTTTGTAGCTGCTATCTCTTTCCTGAGCGATGGAGGGCAAAGTCATTAAGCATCGACCATGAGAGGCCACAGAGGGTGAGGTCCCACGGTGGGGCAGAGGAGTGAGGACGGCTCAGAAATGTGATTACTGTCGAGTTTTTTCTGTAATGAAACAGCAGCCTGATAGATATCCAAAGCCTCTTGGGGACGGCCTTTAGATTTGGAGACGGACACTCCAAGTGTCAGCAAGGTTTTTGGTTTTTTTTGAAAGATTTTAATTCATATAATTCATTTTAAACCGCTAACACGGCGAGTACAGGATACAGGTCTAAAGTATAAATGGTGCCTGTGCCTGCTAGAAGGCAGTGCCGGGAATTAAAACTGCTTCGCCAAGGTGTGCCGGCCCCCCAGAGTCTCCCAGCCTCATCCTCAGTATCTCCTCAGGCACAATTTCGGGCACCACTGTGCCAGTCTCCATCTTTTCTTCATCATTCTTGAGTGCACCAGACCTTTCGTTTCAATCGCGCCAGATCCTTGCGCTCTTCTGTGCCAAACCCTTTTTTCCTTCCTACGCCAGATCCATTGAATCTCTGCCACTAGACCCTTGCTTTATCCTGCATCACACTTTTATTCCCACCTGCGCCAGTCCCTTTTCTTTCCTGTGCCAACCTCCAGGCCTTTGGTTTCACCTGTGCCAGGACCTCTTGGAAGCTCTGCCACGAGACACCCAGTGTCTTCTGCGCCAGAGCCCTTAAGCTCCAGATCCTAACTCTGAAACTCCAGGTCTGGTGCAGGGACGGACAAGAAGGGTCCGGGGCAGGACAGCCACTGAGAAGCTCTGAAAGTGGTCTCTATATCGTCCGAATCAGCTGTCCCACGGTTCAGTTGTTCCTTTTTTGTTCTTGAGATGTTAAGAATGCAACGGCAGCACAGTGCCTATTTAAACTGGTATAGATAAAAATAGACCTTTCATCATGCCGCCCCCAAACAGCTCGGTGCTATATGGTTCCCTCTTTGGTTCCTTATTATAATATAATACCGAATCACCTGTTTGTGTTATTGTTCCCTGAAACAGTCCTACACAGTCTGAGATCGTTGTAGAACATGTCTTGGGTGCTCGAACCGTTTCAGGAGCCCCCAAAGTGCTCATTAAAAACCTTTATAGTGCCATAGCTGGGGGCAGTGCCAGCTTTTATATTGTAATTAAGGAACTGTATTTCACATATGGAGAGAGAAAGAGGGGAAATATAGAGAGAGAGAGAAAGAGAGAGACAGAGAGAGAGAGAGACAGAGAGAGAAAGAGAGAGAGAGAGAGAGAGAGAGAGAGAGGGGAATAAAGAACAGGAATAAAGACTCTAAACAGGTTAGATTCGTTGCTGTAGCTAAATCAGGACTGTCAGATTTAATTTCACCGTTTGAATCGTGTGCAAAAGTTTCCGGACGACCTTAAGGTCTCTGCTCTGATTTCATGTAGTACGAACCCACTGAGATACAAAAGAAAACGCATGAAATAAAGCTGAATTTCAGCCCGTATGAGTGTGAAAGTACACGGTACTAACATTATATTACTCATATTCATTATTAAATGATTTAAATGTCAGGAAGGCTCAATATTGATTGGAAACGGTGTGACTCATTAGCACAGGCACTAGAGGTATTCCCCACTGCAGTTTGTGTGTGTGTGTGTGTGTGTGTGTGTGTGTGTGTGTGTGTGTGTGTGTGTGTGTGTGTGTTTGTCGCATGAGAACTAGCGTGATGAGTCATCCCTTGAATACTTAACCGGCAGGAGTGTGTGTCTGACTGTAAACAGCCTTACCGCACCACCATGTGGACATCATGGGCATTACATCTTACAATTATTGAATCGTTGTGCATAGATAAACTATCTAACTGCCAGATACTCACAGTATTGTTTTCTCAGCACACGTAAATCCTAAATAATAGAGATAATTATAAAGAACAGTTTGGAAAATGTTAAACTGAAGAAAACCCTTTACTGCTTTTAAGTACGTTTAACTTCCAAAAACATTGCCACACTGACACCATAGAATCTTATTCGTATAATAGTTTTGTACATCTGTAGCAGAAACAAAAGTCTCTTGAGAAAAGAAACCGAGTGCTTTGGTATCACCGTTGCATTTTAGCGACACCAAGTGGTTAAACCCTAAATGACAGGCTTATTTAGGCATTTTAGTGCCTGATTACATGAACCCACGCTGCATTTTCACCATAGGAAACACTCCTCAGTGTGGTTGGTCTCTGACGGGTGGGACAGGTAACACACTCCTGTTTGCGAAGCCAAACACAGAGGCCGTGTCTCCAGGGATAAACTGCCTAAGGTGGAACTTCAGAGCCAGTTTTCGGGTCATGATCCTCAGAGCTACAAACGAGGTGAACACTTCAGCCAGGACGAAGGTCAGATACAGAGAGTGTACAGCTCGCTCGAGGGGGAGGATCACCAGACCTTCGTCAGTAAAGAGGAAGAGCAGGATGGGCAGCTGGAAGAGGAAAGTGACCAACCAGAATCCGGCAAGTTCTGGAACCTGAGCAAATTGAGAATGGAGGATTTTTTTCCCGAGCTTTCTTTACCTGCAAGTGAAGGCACTTGTATATAAATACCTTCTCTCTTAGGTTCCCGACGTAGCCGAGGTAAATACGGAGGACTTCAAGAACGGTGAGTATGATCATAAACCCCACCGTCAAGCACTGGTAGTACCTGGGCAGGATGGAGAACTACAAAAAGATCCACAGATCATTTGGAGATTTTACAGATTTAGCAAATGCATAGAAAAGTTCATTCAGAAATGTGAGGACCTTGGTTCAGGGGGGCACTAAGGCAGGTTGACATCTAAACTGCTCAACCGTTAATATTAGGAAGGCTTAACAACATGGACACATCTGTGTAACTTGGGTAAGGAGAAACCTTGGAAGCATGGAATCAACATTTTTGGCCAGCTTTGATGGAGAGACACAGAGTGCCAGAACTTTGTTTTCCAGCATCACTTACAGCCAGTGCTCCCAAATCTAGTGTTCCTTTCATCCATGCCCAAATCTATGCCCGTAAGAAGCATACTGTACCAAGCGTACCATACTGTAGCTCAACAGCAACAACTGGCGAAGATGAAAACCCAAAAAGTCCAGCCTCATTTCCATTCAAACTGACAGTACGTTCCAGTCTGTTCTGGATTTACTGAGGATATGCCCCTCTTTATCGAAAACAGATTGTTAAGTCAAACTTTGCCAGACCTGCTTCCGCTAAGCTGATTGATCGCACCTTCGTGTCCAGCATTACGACCTCGGAGATCCACCAGAACGGGAAGAAGAACATGTTGAAATAGAGCAGGATCTGCAGAGGCAGGTGAGATGATAACTCATTGCAAACTGGAAAGGAAGCAGTTATAGAAATTTAGACGTCTAGACCGGTGTGTCATTGGCAATTTCACGCCTTTCCATCAGAGGGCATCGCACACATGAACTACCCACGGATCTGAGGGCATTTCACAAGGCTCACCTTCAAACTCGACCCCGTGCTCCCCTCGATCTGCACTGTCTCTCGTTCTGTTATTGATGAACACAGAGCGGCTGGCATGTGCCAGGCCCACTCTGAGATTCTGTGGTAGTGGGGTGTAAAACACAGGCATGTTGGCCTCCCAAAACCACCCAGCCGTGCCGCTCTCTGTCCCTCAGCTTCCTAAACTGAACTCGGCTTGTGTCTGCTAAGATTAGAGACACATGGTTAAATACTAACCAGATTAAATCCTCTTGGCAGGGGATTAGCACCCGTCTTACACTTGCTTACATCTGGGACGCCTGAATGGTCTTTAAACGCGCCACATGCGACGGGCGACCTCTCCGGTTTCCAGACCTAGCTAATGAGACACCAACCCTTTCTGATTAGTTCTGACAGAATCGGTGGCTTGTCTGGAATTTCTCGTTATCCAAACCAAAGCGTTCGAACATCAGACTAATAACATTTCCCCCAACTGAGAAAACAACGTGACGCAGCAGACCAGGATTTAAAAACAATTTATTCTGAAATACATCGTCTGTTTCATAAACAGTTATTACACCAAGTCATCGCGGTCTCAGTCCAGAACCGGGCCCGCTTTGAGAGCCTTTAGGTCCTGGGCGTCATCAATACTGGTGCAGTTGCAACTGATAGCCACCAGAGGTCAGAGTTCGTCCCGCGGCGCTTTCAAGGGAAAGTTTTGAAACTCTTCAGGGACATCCTCGCCTTTCTTTGACCTCTTATAGAAACCCAGAGAGTCCAGGAGCTGACTGATCTCATCTGCCTTCATCTTCTTCAACGGAACTGTCTGAGGATGGAAAACGGTTCATCAAAGGAGACATAAAGGCATGGGGTTTGAGTGGTTTGCATTTTTCAGCCGCATAGATGATCGATTCGAACAGCTTAAGTGCAAAATCAGTAATCTTGGACCTTTCGACTACCGAAAGCTTTATGATTATGAGGTTTTAAGGCACATCCTTCGCCTCTCTCTGACCTTTTACAGAAACAAAACGATTCCAGAGGCTCGCTGATCTCATTTCTGTTCATCTGGAACTGTCTAAGGATGGAAACGTTTTTCACACAAGGAATGTCTTTTATAAATAACCAGCGCTTTGTTTCCCCCTCAGGAGGGAGCACATGACATTAGGATGCAGGGTTTGGAATCAGATCTACGACCCATCCACCAATGTGGCACGTTCTTTTTCCAAATTCCTTTCCGAAGCACCAAAGATAACATGGCAGTGCAGGTTATAACACTTTAGATCTACCTTTTATCTATATAAAATATCAAATAGAGATCATATCGATCTCTAAAACTACATGCAATTCGAAAAAGAATATATTATTATACAAATAAGAGAACGTGATGAATAATTGCGCCCTCTGGTGTTCACAAAATGCAGTTGCGTCCAATAATAAGCAGAGCTACAGAGTTCTTGCGTCGTGATTGTTTTTCTTCATTCTTTACACTCTTTATTTGGCCTGTTTTTGATACAATGAATCAACAGAAAGCATCGAACTAAACCTATTTCTAGCTGTACTTCATAACCAAACCGAAGTTTACAAACAATATCCGTCTAAAACACCGTATACCCTTTTGTTCTTGGATGCATCACCCGGCTAAGAAACTGCAGAACATGGAAATGGAATAAGAAACATAAACGTACCTTCACCACCTCATCTTTGTCGTTGTAGAAGATCAGACGAGGCTTTTTGGTTTCTCCTGAATCATACTCCAGGTTATGACTGGTACACAGGTTAAAGGAAACTCAAAACAAAAGCACAAAGACTGTATCGCTAAAAAAGATGGGGGCTAATTAAATCCCAAAACCAAAAACGTCCCATCGTTTTAAATCTGAGACGCTTCAACTTCAACTCTGGAGCAATCCTGTGTGAGGTCATGGAGTGTGACCATGAAGTGTGTTTACTAATATTTACAAATTGACTTTTTTTCTTGTAGCATACCAATTCCCGTTCTTAGGTCAGGATACTACAGAGCCCAGCGCTCCATCAGGAACTTGTGAAGCTCGGGCATCTTCTTAATGGATCATCCCACCACACTGGGACCCTGGAGAGGGAATATTATTATTATTATTATTATTATTATTATTATTATTACGTTAACTGCTGTGGAAGCAAACGTTAAGCCACCTTAGGGTCTCATAAGTTAAGCAGATTTATGTTTCTTCCCTAACGAGGCTTCATGACCTCCTGTTTTGTTTGGAAAATCAACAAAATGGGACGCAGGGTCGCCCAACCATTGGCATGAGAAAAACAGTTTGGTCCCGAATAAAAACATGACCCCACAGATCCCAGCGAATCACTCACCAGTAGTTTTCCTCTGGCTATGATAAGTCTCTCTTTCCCGACCTCAGTCGGTGTTAAATTCTCTTCTGTCTCTTCTGTCCTCGCTGTGGCACAGAGCGCCAGGAGGACCAACGCCGACAGCCACATGGTCTGATCCCACAGCGACCAAGAGCCATCCAGAGAAATACAGGTGCTCTCAGATAAACGTGCATGTGGACAAGCCTGATTGGTCCAATTTGGGACGTAGCGCCCTGTATGAGGCTTTGCTCAAAGTGCACAGCGTTTAAGGTTTGCCCCAGGAATAAAACTACGTGTTCTATAACATTTAAGATTTATACTGCAGTTCTATATTTAGCATTACCTAGGCTTTATATTCTGGAATTAGTTTTCCATGAGGTCTCAGTCTTATCATGTATAACACCTGCTTTTATATTTGTACCATATTGGGTATTTTAATTAGAAAATCCTTTGGGCTGTGTATTTTAGTGTTTGTGTTCCATAATGCATCCGATTTCAAATCTGTACACTCTAGGGTTTATGTTCTACAATATATCAGCTTTATAATCTATAATGTATGGAGTTTAAATGCTGCAATGCCTCCTTTTTTCTATAAAATATAAAGACCTTTCTAGGATATATCCGTTTTTGTTTTGTTTTATATTCCGGACCGTCCAAGGTTTCATAATCTTGAATGCCTGGGATTTATATTTCAGAATGTCCGGATTCGATCGTTTATTACAGCTTTAATATTCTATATATATCATATTCTATAATCTCTGGGTTTTATGTTCGGGAATTTTTTTTAAATTTAGATTTTCTCTAATATATCAGCTTTATAATCAGTAATGTCTGATGCATTAACCTGTAATGAATCAGTTCTATAATCTGACCCCCTAATAATATTTTATTTATAAGAAAGTCCGTCTTTTATTATTATTAGGACAAATAAATGTCAGGGCCGTTCTGAGATCTTTCATGACTAAAGGCAGAAGTTTAATTCCTAACTTTCTACATAAAAAGTAAAACGTGCACGTTTTTTTTTTTGTTCAGGGTCATTTAAAGGAGCACGTGCACCTTAATCTGTAGTTCCCACAGTGCAGCTCTGCCCTTTTATTCATTCCCTCACCGTCATTCACTCATCAGGGCTTTGTAAACGTGACCGTGACCCGCAGGGGAATCCTGGGAAACACGAGACTGTTTACACACAGGGCACGAGCTCAGTTCACGTATTCATTCATAAACAATGTCTTTTCCTGTTACCGCGCGTAATGCTGAGCAAATTACAGCCTGCGCTGCTGGAGCTCACCTACAGAGGGCGCTGCCGCTGCAGTCTGGATGTCCCGTCTCAAAACTAAAAAAAAAAACAAAAAAACAAGCAAAGCTTTGAAGCAGACAATTATGTGACCAATGAAAATAAACTCATCCACCAGAGGAATGCTGCAGAAAAACCCAACACGCAGCATCGAAAATAAACACACTACATCATCACCTTAGCGAGCCTCCGCACCATTTCACTTTATTTAACCCTCGCGTTTTCTCCTTTCTCCCTTTCTCACCATTTCAGTCTTCTCTCATTTCTTCATTCGGTTGATTTAAGATGAATATCATGCACCGTTACCTCTTATGCTTTCTTTCCTTGTTTCTTCACTTTTTCCACATCAGTTCCACCTTCTCCTGCATTTCTTTTCGCTTCATGTTCATTTCTTTCTTGTTTTACCTTTGTTCACTTTAGCTAGGTTTTTTCTTTTTCGTTTTGTTTTCCTCCTTCACTTTCACGCTACCTTTCCCTGCATCATCATCATTATTATTATTATTATTATTATTATTATTATTCTGCTTTCTGTCTTTACGTGATATACGTGTTTTTGTTTCTTCCTTTTTTTTGGTTTGGGATATTTTATGCTCGTTTTTGTGAGCAGTGTATTTTGGGAGTCCCTGTTGGTTCTCCGTCTCTTTTTTAGCCTTGGCACAGGTTTGTTTTCTAATCCTGAGCTTCTTTAGCACGAGAAAGGAGAAACGGGGGAGATTTTCAGCTCCGGGCTCCTGTTTTCCTCCACAGTCAGCGTTTGTGTTCGGTTTCCTCCTGAGTCTAATGACTCACTGGACGTTTGATCCTGGATGTCTGGATCCTCGGGGCACCGTTGTCTCACGCGCTCGTTAGCAGTCGCCCACGGCCCTCGGGATGATTGGGACCACTGGTACCGCTGGGCATCACGAGATATGAGAACTGAAACACGCGTCCCTGGGTGATTTAGGAACTCGTAGCCGTATGAACGTATCCACCTAACAAAGAGGAGGTGAAGAACGAACCAAATTCCCTTATTCGTGCATCAAGCTGGGGAAAGACTGGTGTTACGTTCCCCATGTGCAGTTAAAACTACGCTCTCGGCTTTGTAGCTGGACTGGATTCTGCCTCGCTGCTTCCCCAAAAGTACCAGATAAGGAATCCAAGTGGTAATTTCCCCTCTAGATGTTATTTTTAAAATAGGCCATTTTAGCTCGATGAACATCATGGCCGCAGCCTCAGAGATTTCCTCCCGCTTCAGGCAGAGATCCAGAGAGAGAGAGAGAGAGAGAGAGAGAGAGAGAGAGAGAGTGGATCTGTACAGATAACGTACAGTGACATCACTAGACCGGATGTAGACCAGTCAAAGCCCCCCCCCCAACACACACACACACACCTACATGCAAATAAAGTGCAGTGGAGATGCAGAGGTGGCCACATTAGAGGGGATGTGGAGGCTGCAGAGCACGGCAGCAGCGCCGTAGCTCTAATCTCGTCCTGATAATGAAAAACAGATGTTCGGAGGGAAAACAGTCGTGGCCCCGGAGAGAGAAAGTGGGAGGGGAGGCGTAAAGGGGAGCAGGTTTCATAACGGCCTGATTCTTTTAGCAGAGGTTTCACACCGAAGCCAGAACGAAGCCTCTCATTTAAGCGGCGACTGCATTTCGTATGTCGTAGCTTCCCCACGCGAAAACGCCCTCCGTTTCCCGAGCGGGAACCTCGACAGGCAGAAATTTGGGACGCTCACAGAAGTTGGTTTTGCAGAGAAGGAGGGAGGGCAGGAGGAAAAGGAGGGGATAGGAGTTCGATACAGGGAGGTAGAAATCGAGAAATGGAGACGTCTGTTTTCCGTTAGAGCCAGATCCTCTCCAGAGTTCTGCTGACAAAAGTGGAAAGGCAAGCGGAGATGTTTTGCGGTGAGACAGATGTTTGCACACCGTGCTGATCTTAATATCACAGACGGGCCTCCCGGGATTATAGGGGGATGAAAGGTTCAGGCCCGGCTCGTGTCCCTAAATAGAGCTAGAATTAGGGATGGGGAATAGGGTTAGGGTCTAGGTTTGGGATATGGATTGGTGGTTAGCATTTAGGATTGAATTTAGGGTTTAGGTCTGGTATTAGGGATAAAATTAAGGTTTACATTATAATTAGGGTTAGGGTTAAAATAGGGTTAGGTTTGGGGTTAGGGTTAACATTAGGGTTAGGATTAAAATTAGGGCTAGGTTTGGGGTTAGGATTAGGGTTAGGTTTGGGGTTAGGGTTAACATTAGGGTTAGGGTTAGGTTAGGGTTGGGGTTAGGATTAGGGTTAGGTTTGGGGTTAGGGTTAACATTAGGGTTAGGATTAAAATTAGGGCTAGGTTTGGGGTTAGGATTAACATTTGGGATTAGGGTTAGGTTTGGGGTTAGGGTTAACATTAGGGTTAGGATTAACATTTGGGATTAGGGTTAAAATTAGGGTTAGGTTTGGGGTTAAGATTAACATTTGGGTTTAGGGTTAGGTTTGGGGTTAGGTTTGGGGTTAGGGTTAACATTAGGGTTAGGATTAACATTTGGGATTAGGGTTAAATTTAGGGTTAGGATTAACGTTTGGGGTTAGGATTGGGAATAGGGTTTAGAATTAGAGAATATGGTTTAGGGATTAAGGGTTAGGGTGTGGTTTTCATTTTTACCAGTATCTGCGTTACTTTCTTCCCACATTCCATAGACTGGAAGGTCAATCAGTGTCTCTAAAGTGTCACAATGGGAGGGAGTAAGTGTAGCGTTGGATCCCACCTTGCACCCTGTGTAATTGATGCAGCAGTCCAGTATCTCAGGGACCAGGGGTTAGAGAGGGCGATTGGCCCCCCGGCCTGGCATAGCATATAAAATGTTTATAAAGGTATAAAATTATACCTTCTGCTTCCTTTCAAAACATCTGTCTCTCATCCCAGATGTTCTGTGAGACAAAGGACAAAACACAATTTGCCATAAATCTGTATTGAAGGATAAACTGGTGGAACTTAAATCAGAATAGTGAGGGCTGTCAATTTAGCCTGAAATTATATATTGCACGCACACACGCACACACACACACACACACACACACGTGCATGATCTCACTGCTGTGGTTCTAAAGTGCTTAGCTCAGCACTGTCAGGCAGGAGGCCCACGATGGGGCCCGACGCCTTTCCACTAGCAACGCCTTTTCTCTGGCGGCGTGGGCACCGACACTCACGCCGCTCCGCACCAGCCCTGGTGGGAGCTTCGGAAACCGGAGCGACTCACTGTACGCCAACCGCGCCGGCCGTTCCTTCTTCCTGTTGTTCCTCAGAGCCAAGTCCACGCTCTCAGCGGGCAGGAGGAAACTAAAACTTCAAAGCTCCAATAAAAAGCGTTTGATTCGGGAAAGTCCTGCGTCGGGTCGGGTTCCTGGGGCCCAGCTGCTGGCTTTCGACCCTTAGGTCGGCTGGATGTGCGTTACAAGCAGATTTGGAGCGTTTTGAGAAGATGTTAAGCCCAGATCTGGCTCCTTCTCCTTACTGCTTTGCGCTGCAGAAAATAGTTTGTCTTTTTCCTCCTTCACTCATAAATTTCTTTTTTCTGCTGCTCGGCTTTTTTCTGCACGCCGCCCGAAATGGCTACCAGATGTGCAAGCAATCTGTTGGCCGTTGCCATAGAGACAGGCCAGTTTGGGGTTGTGGGGGCCGACTGGAACTCGACGAGCGTTCAATATGTCAGGTTAGCGCGCCGCGTCCGCTCTGGATTTACCCTGTGTGGTCTGAGCGTTTCCTTTGGGCTCATTACGAGCGAGGGCATAGCAGTGAGAAAATCTAAACCTACCGCCGGCGGCGTAAAACCCTTTTTTTTTTTTTTGGTTGCATTTAAGTTTGTCCTTGCGTGTTTTGTATTTACATTCGAACGCTGCGGATGCAGTTGAACGTCTAATCGTGTTGAAACGTTCCTAGTGATGGAGTCGCCTGGATTGGCTGGGCCTGAGGGAGGCCAGGCTGCAGGAGCGACCCCTGGGGTGCACTGGCATCAAGTCCAGCACTGACTCTGCTTTAACAACACAGGAAAATGTACATGCATACACACTTAAAACCTTCAGGTGTCCCCTGAGATCGCAAACGCATGTTAGGTCAGGGACGGTTCCTGCCTTGTGACCTGTGCTGCCGTTTGGGGCTGTAAATTGGAGAGGTTAGGGCGTTGAGCTGGCACAGCAGACGGCACTGGAGGTTCTACGAATCCTCACTACGTAGCTGTACTTTTTTCTCTGGTTCTAATCAAAGCTCCCGCGCCTCCCCTCTGCCCTCCCTCGGGACCTTTAACCGTGACGTTTTGGCTCCGAGCTGATCCCCTTTTGCCCCCACCCCTCCCCACTTTAAAGAAGGTAAGAAAAACGAGTGCAAATAATCCGAGAGTGATGCCTCGGCTCGGGGCCCCTCTCGCACACAGACTCCCGACTGTTCCTGCATGAAAGAGCCCGTTGTGTCGCTCCTGCGCTCTTGCCAGGCGGCTCCTCGGGCTCCTACACTCTGGCAAGCATCCGATCGGTGCTACCGCCGCCACCGGACCCCGCGACTTCAACAGGGGAGGCAGCCAGGAGTCAGCGGAAAACCATAAAGTATCCGTTAGTATCCACAGAAAGGTGGAACAGGATCCAAAGGTCTGGGGCCACGACTGGTTTTATTTCAGCTTCACTCACGGCCTTTTTAGACGTCGTGCGCTGATATGAAGTCCGAAAAGTTGGTGGCATTAATGTCACTTGGACGATGCCCACACGGGAGCGCCCAAGGCACGCTGGAGGGCACCACAATAAGAACGGGTTATTTGTCAGTCTGGCTTTTCTGGTTTACCCCACTTTCCCCTGGCCAGGGTGGCATCAAGCTGGGCAAGATTGACCTGATGTGTGCGCCAGTATATTGTTAAGACCAGTTCACCTCTGCCAGCGATGCCAGTCAAAAGGAGGCAAGAAAGGGGAGGCGCCTGGCCAGGGGGGCAAATCAGAACCAGTGTGAATCGGATGAAACCCACGGCTCTCACAAAACCCTTTGCTCACCACAAGGGCGAGCCACAAAGGGACAGCCGCCCACGGGACACGAACCCGAACCTGAGGTTTATAGGTTTATTCCCCGGGGAGCCCCCGGTGGAGCGTTTATGTGTTTCCCCAACGCTTTTTGAAATTTTATCGTTAAATACATTTTCGAGCGTTAAAAGAAATCCGATTCAGAACAGCGAGCTGCACGTTCCACTTTTATTTTACAAACGTAACTGACAACCACACAGCATGACAAGAGAACGAAGCGAGAGATCCAGAGTCTCTATCGTAACACTCTTCAGATTCCGTGCAAAAACATGAAACGTGTTCTTCGTCGTCGAACAGAATGAAACACGGGACGTCGGTTATACTGGAAGGAGATTCGTCACTAAGCTCTTAAATCGTGCGACTTAACGGTACTAAAAAAAAAAACAAAACAAAACCATCCACAGAGAAACGCAAAAAACAACACAAACCGTAACATTTCCGTACAACTGTACCTCGATCGTTTAAACAGAGGAGGGGAAAAACAAGTCAAATTTGAAAGCCAGTTCATTTGACACAGGAACTAAACGAACAAAAATATACATTGTATAAGCACAGCTTACAAACAAACGATAATATTATTACAAAAAAATACGCCGCCGTGTAGAAAAATACATATTATAAAAGGGAAATTTGCTGTACCACAAAAAAAAAAGAGTTGCTATTATAAGTTCAGTTCCGATCTCACTGGAGCCTTAAACGTAAAAAGATAAAAACCTGGTCCAGTTTTAAAGATCCTTCTGTTCTTCTCTCGCCGAGTTTTATTCTCACAACAAATACGGCAAAAACCCGCAAGTGCTTTATGGCTTAGATAAGTAAAGCTTCATTTGTTTTATTTAGTCTGTTGAGCC
Source organism: Parotocinclus haroldoi (assembly GCA_034779995.1). Classification (NCBI taxonomy): domain Eukaryota; kingdom Metazoa; phylum Chordata; class Actinopteri; order Siluriformes; family Loricariidae; genus Parotocinclus; species Parotocinclus haroldoi. Next base: position 29,970 of record JAUZST010077485.1, on the reverse strand, counting down.
TAGTCGCCCGAATCAGAGCTTATGAACATGGCGCGTTTCCACCAGAGGAACTTGTCCAGGAACTTTCCGGAAATGATGGACACATCTCATTGTGGATATTCGTTTTAGAGATTTAAGAACAAGAACCCAGGAAGGGAGGGAGGAGCTTAGTTTAGTGTCAGAGAAACTGGATTCAAAATCAGCCCTGAACTTTAGTTCTTTCAAAGTTTCTGGAACTAAAATCAATCAATCAATCAATTTCCACGCCAGTGGCGTTTGATTTGAATGGCAGCATGGCACGGCGATTAAATGGCGTGAGGGTACGCCCGCAGAAAGTTTCAGCCTCCTCCATGACATCGTGCGGCAAACGACGTGGTCTGGGCCTGCTTAATAAGTGTGGTTCCCAGAGCGTGGGGGGAAAAGCACAAGAAGAACAACATGCAACAAAAGTACCTCTGTGGAAACGTGCCTAATGCTCGCTTGGCATGGCTTAGCATATGGGAAGCAGCTGGATGGAACTGGTCCAACCATGACCCTGAACAGACGATGCCTGGACAGCACGCAGCCACGCCTCGAGCTCGCCTACGAAAGGTAACGCCGCTGTTTTAAAGCCTTCGTGCTGGCCAGAAGCTGGACTGGGTCGGGTAACAGTGCTGGGACGTTAGCTGAGGAAGGCTTCAGGAGGAAGGTTTCGGTTTCCTCGCTACGATCGCCGTTAATCCTCTCGCCTCGCCTCTCGGTTCCCTCGCAGAAAGAGCCTCAGACTTGTTTGCGTAAGTGTAAGGCGATTCCGTCTGTCAGCCTCTTGCCAGGACTCGGTCTGGTGTCCACATGCTGCGACTGGAGCTGCGGCAACGAAAACCTGACGTTGAGAACTATGGCTGCTGCTAGCTTCTTTAAAACTGCCTCTGGCTCGAGATCCTTCGACCAGGCATTCCGGAGCACAGGAACGTCACGAAGGGTGTCACGAATTTACTCAAAACGCGTTTCTACAGAGCTCCGCTACTGTAAAGACTATAAAGACCCAGAACCATGAGTTCTAGATGAAACGTGGAGCTCCTCGCTGGAAAACTACAGAAGGGTGGCTCTTGAAAGGTTCCTCAATGGTTTACCTGGACGGGAAATGGTTCTAGGTGAGCTACGAAGGTCAGAGATGGCCGTATTAGGTGCTGGTGAGCAAGAAGAGCATCCCTAATGGTCCTAGAGCGTTCTCATTTTGAGCAATCGCTTCTTCGTGCTCAAGTGGATCTGGAACCATTGCCAAAAAGACAGGATCCTTGGGTCCTCCAAGGTTTCCCCGAGAGGGATGAAGAAAAAACGATGAAGAATTCAAAACAATAAGCAGCAATAACTTCTGGGGGAAAAGTCAAATCTGTTTTAAAATCTAGATCTGTTTTGATCGGACTGTTGGCAGAAGGTGCTGTCTTTGCTCAGGTTACTTGTGTTTGTAGAAATATGTCGATGTTACCCACTGAGTAACCGTAGTACCGTTCCGTCCTCAACCCAGCCTCAGAACGTAGTCGGGTAAATTGGCATTATTATAGAATAAGCTTATAACATTGTTCACGTCATCGTATAAAACCTGAACATCTTCTAAATCCGTACAAGCTCTAAAACAGTCCCATTAACCCGTGCCCTGTTCCTTCCCCAAGCCCCTTTTCAGACTTCCCAGAATGAGTTATTACAAAAAGAAAATCCTTCCAAAGAATAAATCCAGTACGCAGCTCTTTCGTCTGAAATCCATAAAATCCATAAGCGCGAGATAAAGTTCGGAGAAAGGCTTCATTCACTCCAGACGGGTGCCGTGTGTTCAGCCGGAAGATCTCTCATCACAGTCCCCGTCTATTTGACAATCTGAGGTGGCATTATGGCCGTTTTTGGAGTGGTCTTTGGTTCCGTCTCTGGCGTCGGCTCCTTGCCCTTCTTTCGGGGTGGCTTTTTAATCGGCGTTTTCTTTGGCGTCGAATCTCCCGCGTCTCCTGCTTGTGTCCCGTTCAAGGCCTGCTTCTCGGGGCTTTGTGACTCGGCGGTGCTCGAGTCCGTTACTGCCACCATCTTCTGGAGGTTGCTGGAGGTCGGTAGGAGGGCTTTGTTAGCTCCCGTTACTGATCGCTTGGCCTTTTGGGGTGGCGTCGGTTTCTCTCGGTTCGAGTGAGGGCTTGAAACGCCGTTGGTCTTAAGTCCAACGCTGAGGCCTTCGTTGCGATTTAGGCTCTGGGTCTTCTCCTTTAGCTGGGCAGCGAGAAGAGTGGCCACGTCGTTATTTATGTGAGGGTGGATCACCTTTGGGCTCTTGGGAGGATCTTTGTCTTTGGTAGGTTCGCCCGCTTTCCTGTCCGAGTGGAAGTTTCCGATCCTCTTTAAAGCATTTTGGACCGCTCCGTTGATGTGCTCGATGGGGTCTGAAGCTTTGTGGGACTTGGCCTTGCTCGGGGATTCGTTCCCGTTAACATTTTTCTCGCCCTTCTTGCTTGACTTATCCTTGGATCGCTGCTTTTCCTCCCCCTTTCCGGATCCCTCACTGCTTCTTTTCTTCTCCTTTGGTGGAGACGGTGCCTGGGCCTTCTCTGACTGGTTGGCTCCAGCTGTTCCATGGATCCAAGACACCTTCGGTTTGGTAGAAGGGTCTGGCGGCCGGGGTTTGGTCTTTTCAGGAGAATGGACTTTCAGGTCGCCTGCACCGCTGTCCTCGTCCTCTTTGGAATGCTTGGAGAGGCGGGCGATCCGGGCATAAACGGCTGCCATGGCCGATTCGGACCCACTCGAGGAGCCCTCGCTGTCTGAAGACTTGAGCAAAGGTTGATCGCTGCCATCGTTCACAGGATGCTTCACGGACGTTTTCGCGTCTTGATTTTGGTACTCTCCAGCGAGGTCCTCGCCTACGTTCTCTGGGGTGCCGTTAGGGCTTGGTCTCACGTTAGCCTCGTTGACGGTGTCTGAATGAATCGGGAAAGAACCAATTTCAAAACGGTTAGACTCAAGCATAAAGGCTGTTATTTTTCGTCAGCTTTGTTTCCAGTTTATCACAGAAAGCAACGCCGTCCGGGATTAACGCCTATAAAGGACATCGTTCAGCCATGACTCTCTATCCTCGCTGCGTCTTGGTTACCGTAACGGTCTAAACTTATTCACCTTCTTTTCTTTTCAAACGGTTCCCAGGTTGTTTGGAGGAACATCACACATCTCTGTACCAAAGACTGCCTGGAAAGCGTTTCTGTCTGGGCTCAGAAAACACTGATTGTTATTCCCCTTCTGCTCAAACGTTTACACAAGAAAATGATTCATGACTTGGCAGCGTTCCCGCTGCTGACTCGGCCATTCGTTGCCATTTCCTGTTTGTATTTTCCCTTTATGCACAGGGCGTACATGCCCCAGGGCCCGCCGCTGCCACACCGCCAGCCTATCTTCTCCATCGTTCTGTGCCGGTCTGATAAAATCGCTCATGGACCCGTCCACTCCCTAGTTGTTTTTTAAACCCTTTCTGGCCTTGCTGGTGACTCACCTTCGTGAGGTATGCAGTAAACCGGGCCATCTTCACTCGTCTCGAAGGAGGAGAAAGACTCCTGGGAGGACCAGGACGGGCTCGGGTGCTCTGCGGCAGAGGGTGGCTCGATGAAGCTGCAGTTGAAGGTGTTCTCAGGGTCGTGACGAGAGACTGAATATTTGGAGAAAGAAGATGAATATGAGCAAAACAAAACCTCTTCGCAATTCTCACCAGCCAGTGTGTATACATTACGGCCGAGCTTAATGTAGGTCAGCGTTTTTATGGCCCAGACGCTTCTCCTCCTCGTGGCTCATTCTTTTGTGCTGACCGACAGAAGGGGGAGGGGGGGGGCAGTGGTTTATACTTCACATCTGCTTACAGACAGGAAGAGCAGGAGGAGACCCTGATCATCAGAGTCCGGCCTGTTTATGTCTCTCTGACTTTTGGCTTCTAAACTATCCAAAGGAAGATCCCTTTATGTTTATTCTGAGGTGTGACAGAACCCTGGAACTCTCCCATTGGCACTGGAAATTCCATAAAAGTGCCCCTAAACTCACTTTCACCAAAGCAGGAGTCTTATGTGACCGAAAACAAATGTGAAAGTACCTCAACATGAAATATCTGCTGATTTTTGTGACGCCAGAAAGCACAATTCGAATGTCAGACGTCCATCCAGTTATACAGTGATCAGTTAAAAAAAAAATTCAAATCAACCGGAACTGTGACAAACCTGCCCGAGGACCCCGTGTTTATTACGCTAGAGAGGAAAAAGGATCACTGTTGGAGAGTTACGGGGGGAAAAGTAGCACCGTGGGACCACCAGAGCACCAGAACTACCATTAGATGCCTCCTCTGTGCCAAGTGAGTATTTGGAATAATCCGATCCTGCCATCTAATCACAAACGTGAGCTTTTTTTTTTTTTTTTCTATGACGACTACGGAGGGTCTGCGTGGACGACGATCCGCAACATCAACACCAAATCAAACCATCCCAGGCTCCTGATCCACAACAAGAGCAGAGGGAATCTCTGTCTTCTGTGGCTCCATCCTCATGCCTTCACACAGTTCTCACAGGTAGGTTCTCCACACTCTAAAGCAGCGTGACATGCATGTGAGACCTCCACTCAGCAGAATGAGGCCTTTGTTCCGCCGGGGTTAAAGAAAGGCTGACATCTGCGAGACTGGAACAAGTCTTTCGAGCCGAAAGAAGCTTCCAGACGAACCTTGACGCCACTTCGAAGCCACAATTTGCTCTGCATGTACGATAAAACCACATTCTGAGCTCATCAGAAGGCTTTAAGCCACGCTGCCGATCCTAACGATGCCTCCAGAGAAACCCGGTTCAGGATCAGACCCGGGATTAAAAAGACCTGAAGTCCAAAAAAAACCCCAAAAAACAAAAAGACCAACAGAGAGAATAAAAAGGCACAGAAAAACAAAATGACCTGGGTTCGAATGCATAAAAAACTCTTAGGACTCAAAAAAATATTCAGTTTAAAAAAAAAAATTGCATCAATATGTATTAAAAGTCAAATTCGAAATGAAATTCAAGAGGCACAAATCAAAAAGACTTCATAATTTCTACAACGCAGTGGAGATTTAGGATTCTCTCTGTTCTAATCTATAGTTAAAAAGCGTGTTTCCATGACGACCGGCTCTACAGCTGATAAAATCCCCGCTGTGGAACAGAGGAACATTTGGTCACTTCCTGTTTTGAGGCAGCACATCCCCCAATCCCCTGGAATGCTGGGAGTCTGGAGCCCCCGTGATGATAAGGTTACAAAAACGAGAGGACGAAAAGAAAAAGAGACTCTTAGTGCAGTCAGAAGCCGAGACGGAGAGAAAGAAAGATGAGCTACGGGGAAGAAAAGAAAAGGAAAGGAAAGGAAAGGAAAGGAAAGAGAGAAGAAATAAAAAAAAGCAAAAACATTCAAGGCAGGAAGAAAAGATACAAAAAGCAGAAAGAAGTGCAGAAAGAGCAAAAACAGACGAGAAAGTCAAACGGAAGAAAGAAACGGAAAAGAAAGAAGCGAAAAAGAGCAAAAATGAAAAAAGAAGGAAGGGAAACAATGAAAGGAAACGCTAAACAAAAGAAACAAAGTAAAGCAGAGAATGAATGAAGGCAAGAATGAATCCAATTAAAAAAGCGATGCACACAAAGCTAACGCAGAAAGGACGATATAAAGAAAGGAAAAAGAAAACCCTAGACGTCCTCGCATGTTATTTAACGTTCTATTCATTTCTCTCTCTCGCTCCGTTTTTTTTTTCCCACATGATTTGACTGTGATGTAGCAGCAGAAACGCTGACGTTTCGAGTTCCTCACACTAAATACACCAGCGTTTATTGCCTGTGGGTCTTTATTTATTTAAGGGACTTTTCTGTTTTTGCAGCTTGAGAGGTTTTTATTGAAACGTCCTGGAGTTCGTCTTCAGAAAACCAACAAAGAAATGATTGTTTCAGCGAGGATTTACTCATTTACGATGTGCTGAATTAGTGAGGAGTCACATGTCTCTCGCAGGAGTGGGATGATTTGGGGCAGCGCCGGGTGTTAGAGTGCTGACTCGTGACTGTCTGGAGGACACGACCATGACTCTCGGTCTCGTGTTGTGATAATAGTTACAAAAAAAACCCCAAAAACGTATTGTTTAAAATTGGCAACAGTCCTAGACAGAATAGGTTCCTCTGAAAGAAATTAAGCACGCACAAAAAAGAAATGACATTATATCCTTAATCTTAAACACAATAAATAAATATTAGATCAATAATAAAACACGGTTAAAAGTTGCTGCTTTAGTTTACTTGGTCTTGTTTAAGAGGGTAAAACATGGAACTGGATTTGCACCTGGGTTCTAAAATGATTATGAACGTGGCCAAAATTAAAACAAAAGTAGCCACTTCAAACAAACAGCCTTAAACTAGGAGGCTTTCTGTGGCCGGACATAAAATAAGGAGGGTCTGGCACCAGTGATGATCACCCATCAGAGCCAGGCCGGTGGCACGGCACGGGACGGCACGGGACGGCAGTACCACCAAGGTTTTTTACCGTCCAGCAAAAACAGACCTGAATATTCTCTGTTTGTGTGGCTGCTTTTGCTTTTGTATTTTGCGTTCCAAAATCACAGTGAGGCTCCTGAGCAGCCTGCACAGGAGCCCCAAACAGGGCAGGTTTTGGTTTAGGATCAGTCAGCGCCCCAGATTTCCACCCCGGGGGCTTTTAGGAGAAATCGTGAAACGAGAGAAGAAAGCGGAGGAGAAGAAAAGCGGCTGTTCGGGTTCAGAATAACACAGACGCACAGCGGCACCGGGAGCCAAGAGCAACACGGCCGGGGCCGACCGCGCTCCGTTCACATGAAAGCAGCCATGATGTTCATTTCTCAGCCCGGCCGCCCACGGCCAACCGAGAACCATGAAGGTGAGGATCGGTACGCGGGTGACGTGGCACGAGTTTATAAAGGGCATCAACGACAGCAAAGAAATCAATAAATAAAGTCATCCGTACTACTTTGCACCTACCGACGACTTTGGGCAGCTTCTGCCTACGTAGGGGGATCCTGGGTAGTTTGGTACTGATTCGGCTGAATCGTCCACACAGGATCCTCTTGGCCTTCTTACTGCTCGTGGAATTGTCCTGATCCGAACTGCAACCACGAGACGACAACAGACCACCATGTGTACAAGTCCTTCCCGATTTCCTTACCAAACTATAACAGCATCGAAACGAAACTCTAGGTTTAAAACAAAAATTACCTATAGTAATGCTTGGGGCAAAGCAAAACAGGTCGCCTTACCCCTAATATACTGATCAGGGCCAAGCTGCTTTGCTTGTGTGTGTGTGTGTGTGTGTGTGTTATATATTCATTTATTTATTTTGGATACATTTGGGCCTGTCCCTGAAATAACTGGTCCACAGCCCAGTCCTTAGGAGCTGCTAGATGTCACATGTGGGCACGACTGGCAGGAAGGGAAAGAGATTGAAAGATCATCCTGCTGATGTTGAAACAGCGACCCCTGGTGTCCTGTCCAGGGTGCACATATGCCCATGGATCGAGGCAGGAGCCCCGTGGCCCGGTGGAGAATTATATGTTATTAATAAATACTGGGGAGGGCATGTGGTGGTCGCCAGTACTGCCGGTGTGAAATTTGGCATGTTCTCCGGGCATGCTCCAGTAGGCTGATTGGCTTTTGAAGCCACTATGAATGAATGAATGAATAATTTAGTGCATTCGGGAGCAGAGCATCTTCGTACCTGTGACGGTCTTTGTTGTTGCAGAGGCAGCAGCAGCAGAGCAGCGATAGCAGGACCAGGAGCAGTAAAGACACCAGAGTCCCTGCGGCGATCACGCCCATGCGCTGGTTAGGATCTGAGGAAGAGGGATCACATGAAAGTTTAGGGACTTTGCAGAGTCTACGCAGGCTGCATCTGGTTTGGACGGGGAACGGAAAGCACGTTTACGCTGAGCTGGGAAACCGTGAACGCATGCAAAACACCTCGCTGGAGAACCAAGCTGTGATGAAGTTCACTTTCCAAAATTCACTTTCCCTCTCATTTCTCTTTTCTTGTTTCCCTCTTCTCCTTCCATCCTCGTAGTAGTAGAGGTCACACTCCTTCTCCGGAGCGGAAACGCGAAAAAAACCAAAAAAACCAAAAAACAGCCGTAAAAATCAGACACCGGTCTGGAAATGCCATCAGGGCAGCCGTGGTGAGGCTGCAGCTGTCTTTTTCTTCTACTACTACTGCTACTACTACTGCGCTGACCTACATAGATCCGCCGCACGCAGGGACGCATGTTACCGGCAACAGCTGGTCTGCATTTTCCAGTAAAACGGTTTTTAATATCAGGAAAATTCCTGGGTTGCGAGGCAGAGATAACCCGAGCGTTCTACTGTAACTGAGTTAATCAAGTTAAACGGTAAGCTTGGGCTTAAGGCTTTGGACTAACCAGAGTCCGTGTTCCAATTAGCAGCTTTACCAAGCCGCTGTACGATTCCCCACTCTCTCAGCACTGGTGGGCTAGTGTTTTAGACCGCTGTGCCTTCTGACCACCCAATGTTCTCCACTACTAACCAGAAGAGTTTGGTGTTAAGTTCAACCAAGACCAGGAGGTGCCAGTCCCAGATCCAAGATCTAATATTTGCTACGACCCAGGAGGAGCCACCTTTGATTCCAATAATTCCTTAATCCATTCATCGTGGTCTTCAGATGACGTTTAGCTCCCGTTCGATTAAAATCCACGTTGGTGGGTAAAGCAACTACAAAGCAAACGTTATCGTAATAAAATCTGAAGTTAAGGGGAAAAAAAACAGATTAAGGAAGGTTTTCTTCTTAAGTCTCTTGTGAATCCGGGGGCTTTGTTGTGAAAAGAAAGAAGGTTGAAAGAAGGAAAATAAGAAAAACACAAAGATCATGATTGAGAGACGCACATATAAGAAGATTTTCTCCCTTACGGCACTTCAGTGAATCATGTTTTCGGACTTCTGGCTTTCCAGCTTTGTTCAAATGTTGCTATATGAATGCAGCAGCCACTGGCATTGTGGGTAATGTAGTTCCTCACCAGCATATTCCAAGCCTGGATAACTCATCTTAACCTTACATAATTATTACATCACTTTAGGTGGCAGGTTGAAGTCCCGTGGCCTAGAACAATGTATTCAGAGAGACTTTATGAAGGTTTTGATTTGTCAGGGAGGTTTTGGGAGTCCCTGCACCATAACTCAGCGTGATTTATTGCACCTTTCAGCGCCTTCTTTGCACTCCCTCCCTGTTTTACCCATGCATGCTACCCACACACTCGAACGATGCCAGTCCGAAAAGCCTAAGACTGTAGATTGTTTATAAATGCGAAGTCTGAAAGAGAAAAGTTCTCACATAGATTGCAGGCTCCAGACACAGGGTTGCAGTTTTTATCGTGGCACAGGCACGTCTGGGCGCAGTTCACCCCAAAGTGGCCCGATTCACAGGTCAGGTTGCAACTGCGACGATGAAAAAGAAACAAATTAGTCGTTGACGTGACGCGCGCATGTTTTTTTTTTGTTGTTGAAGCCCTAAGAGACGTAACTCGTGTGCACCTGTTATAACAGCGAACACATCCAACCCTACCCCACGAGTGCAGAGGGACGCCCGGGATTCACTAACTATGATTTTTACGGCTTTAGTGATGTAATTTAGGAGCTGTGACACGAAGGGGAAAATCCAACCAGCCGGGAGAAATACGAGCTCAAACGAATTTCCTTTAATATCCCTTTATCGTTGCGTAGATTTTCTACGCTGAAACGAAACCTGCAGGAGATCTTTCGAGCGGCAAGACCGAATTTGATAGCGACGCCCAGGCCTCGCGCAGCACTCGTTCAAAGCGAGACGGAGTGTGTCAGAGGCCAGTCGTGTAAAAACCACAGGCATTTGCAGGCCTCGCTGGAATGCAGCGTTCCACACCTCGGGGACCCGGCGTGCATTCCGACATTTCCTGGGACTCTGGGATTCAAAAACAGCAAAGCATTTAACGTCTCTAGGAACCGGGGGAAATCTGAGAGGTACAGAGCGCTTTTGGCGGTCACACTCAGGACAGGGTTTATACTCGAAGCTTTTTCTCTTGTGCTGTTTTTCATGAGCCGGAAAAAGAACGTGACTTACTAAGTCCCGTAGAAGCCGGGGTCACAGAGGCACTCTCCCGTGGCGAAGTGGCACTCGCCGTTAAAGCAGTGGCTGCAGTCGTTCTCGCAGTTCTCTCCGTAAGTGCCGTTGGGACAACGATTCTCACAGCTACAGAAACAGAGACAGAATTCCCATCGCTTTCTCATTTATTCTGAAACAAAACAGCTTAACGAAAGGCTTTTATGGACGTGCCCGTCCCGTGCCAGTCCGCATTTCCATCGTACCGATCTCCAATCCAGCCGGGATTGCAGTGGGAGCACTTCCCGTCGATGCGGTTGCAGTAGTGCCCGTCCTTGCACGGCGGGCACTCGTCTTTGCAGTTCTCGCCGAAAAAGCCCGGCGCGCACATCTGGTCACATTTGGTGCCGTTCCAGCCCCTCTCGCAGGTCACACAGCGCCCCTCCGTCACCTTACATGGCTGTTGGCCCTTACAGTGGCCGCATCTGTGGAGGGAGACGAGACGACCAGGCGGGTCCGGACAAATCAGCGCCAGCACTAACGGCCCGTATTGGTGCCACCACAAACACAAATGGACACACCATGTCCAGCTGTTCCAAAGTCAACATCAACTTTCATCAAAGAGAACAAATAAACTAAGCCAATCCCAAGTTCCTTACTTGTTCCTGCAGTTCTGCCCGTAGAAGCCAGCTGGGCACGGCTCCCTGCAGAATTTGCCCCTGTACCCGGGTTTGCAGGTGCACGAGCCGTCGGCCTGATTACACTTCCCGTGGACGCACTGGCAGTAACGGTCGCAGTTCGGCCCCCACAGCCTGTCGCGGCACTGGCACTTCCCCGTGAACTGCTCGCAGGGTGAGTTGTTGCAGGCGCACTGAGCTCCGCAGTTGCGCCCATACCAGCCAGGCTGGCACAGACAGCGCCCCGTGCCCTGGTCGCAAATGGAGTTGAGGCTGCAGTAACAGTTGTTGCTACAGTGCGGCCCCCAGAAGCCGGCGTAACACGTGCACTTGCCCGTCTCCTGGTCGCACTTGCCCTTCTGACACAAACACGGATTCTCGCAGTTCTCGCCCCAGCGGTTCGGGTGGCACGTGCACTTGCCCGTCACGTCGTCGCACTTGCCGTTGGGGTGGCACGTGCACTTCCCCTTGCAGTCCGGACCCCAGAATTGAGGGGGGCACTCTGAAAGATTTGAAAAAAAAACCAAAAAAAAAACCCAGGGTTAGTTCAAGGCTACGAAGCGGAGACGGCGTGCATCAGGAACGCGGAAAACGCTGACGAGGAAGGAAGCGCAGCACAAAAAACAACATCCTACTGGTGTCGCAGCTCGCTCCGAAGTATCCATGGCGACAGCGGCACTCGTTCGGTCGGACACACACCTCGTTTTCCTTGCAGGTGAAGTTTCCCTCGCACAGAGCTGAGGACGAAACGGGAACGGATTTACGATGATATGTTTACACATCGCAGTGTCACTCCCTCAAACGTCCTGAGCCGCAATCGGACGTTTCCAGCGCCTCTTTAATCTATCTGCACATTTCGGCTTTCTCACCAAAAGCAAAAACAGCAATTGTACTTCGGCCGAGCCCCAATGATGGGAAACGCCGGACAAATAAAACAAAACACAATCCAAACGGTCGGGCCGTTCGCAGCCCGCGATTACGCCGTTTGTGTCGCGTTGTGTATCGGTAATGGCCGGTTTCTACACACAGAGCCCTCCCTACAAATTTAAAGATAGAACCATGAGAACCAAGAGCCAAACCCCCATCTAATGCCGGGGAGAACTTAGAATAGCCTTGATTGTAGGTTTGGAGATGATGGAGAGAATGATGGAAGCTTCTTACGTGTTAAACACTCGTCTCCCAGTTGTGCCCATCCACTGCAGCACACCAATCCCAGGGTCCTGTAAAAGCAAAACAAACACACAGTGCACGGAATATATTACAAATTTGCTTTCGAGAGAATTGTTACGTGGAAAATGACTGCCTAAATACACGGCTCAAATCCTATCTGTTATTACAGAACGTCACACGGACTTCCCCATGTGGTTAGGATGCTCTGTATGAGGAATTCCCGGAAACACACACTACGCCATACACACACACACAAACACACACACACGTTTCCTAATAGTTATCCCGAGTCCCGGCCAGGGTCGTGCAGGTCCAGCGTCTGTCCCAGAGAAGCCCCTGGGATGGACTGGCATCCTCACCAGGATGATTTGTGCTTCGGTTAAGTTTTGCGTCTCAAGCAGAATCTTCTGGTAAAAACTAACCCACGATTCGGTGCTTCCTGGAAGTTTCTCTTCAAATTTCTGGAGCTAAGCAAGGTCGGCTGATCCGCCGCTCTCGGAGTAAGTGCAAAACGGTCGGTTTAATTTAATTTTTAAAAAGCAAAAGCAGTCCCAATCAGACGCCGCCGTTCCTCTGACCTAATTCTGTCTCTTTGCGGTTTCAGTCTACGCCTCGTCGTTCATGATTCTCACTAAATATTTGAGATGTTTGGCCACCATCTGTGACTTCTCTCAAACACAATGGCAGATGTTTCAAACAACACATGCAACAAGACTCAGGAACGCGCACGCACACACACACACACGCACACACACACACACACGCACACACACGCACACACACACACAGAGCTAATGCTCATGTTCAGCCGAGATTCCTTTTAATGCTAAACAGCTGCATGGCGACCTAAGCGTCTCTGTTTGAAGTGAAAGCCATTTGGGACCGCGTTCCCCATTACACAAGAGGTTCAGTATAAGGCCACATGCTGAGGAGATTAGGTTTACGGCTTCTCGGACCGGTCCTCTGTCTCGATCGGACTGAACGAAATGTCCTAAACTGCTTCCTGCAAGATATAAGTCAGAGAAATCAGCCTGGGAACTGTGTCTTCAGGCCGAAATATTTGGAACCACACGTTTCCTGGCACCGAATCCCGGACCCTTGCACATTCCGAGCTGAAGGGCCTGGACCTTCATCAATGTTCTAGCGTTAAAAACCTCCACGTTTCTGCTAGAAACTGTTCAGACCGCTTATTATCTTGGCCAGAGCCCACTAGAGCCTCCACACACTGTTCATCAGGATTTGTGAGAACATCCCTTTTTCTGGATGAAAGCTCTAGAGCTTATGTATGACCGATGCACAGACGATACCACATTACTGCTTTATTACATATTACTGCAATCCCACTGGTTAAACGGTTCAATCATTGGGGGAAAGTTCTGGAACCTCAAACTTTTCTAGCTTAAAAAAAAAGATCTAGACCCTTTAAGGCTCACATATTTGCCAGAAGATTCCAGATATTTCACATATATGCTCTTGATTACCATGATGTTTCGCTGTATTCACTTCACGGTGCCTGTACTGTATGGTTCTGAAAACACAAGATTTTTTTCCCTTTTAGGTTAATTCCCACCAATGCTCTTTTAGGGAACCAAAGCGTTCTTAGAGAAGCAATAGTAAAACGGCGGGTTCCTGTTCTCTAAAAGCGCTTTCCTTTCCTGTTTCTCCACTATTAATATATAAAGGAACTGCTAAGAATTGTGGTCTTTCCACAAACTCTGTGTTTCGAAAATAAATTGTGGGTGTGCGGCTCTACAGTAAACCCAGGCTTTCTGCAATTGTTTAAGGACAGGGACAAGTTCAACGAGTTCCCAGAGAGAAGCCAGAGCAAATATTCCTCGTACAAATGGTGGAAACATGGCCCTAAAAACGGTTTCCAAAACAGTTCTCTGGAGCGAGAACGCCAGCAAACGTCTTCTGTTCTTAATAGTGCTTGAGAACACAAGTATTTTTTTTTCCCTACAAACGCCTCTAATCGTTGTAAGTCCCTGGGTTTCGACAGTGAAAACTTTCCTGTGCTTGCAGCAAAGCTCACAGACACTGCACCCCGTCCTCCACCGCCGCCGCCAAAATACCTTTCCACACTTTTACTTCCCACAGAAGGTCAAACTCTAATATGCCTTCTTTCACATGTTGCGTGTTGTGTTCTGTATGTCTGTTCCAGACATGGGCTTCACCGCAACCTTGACGTCCCTGCTCTATATCAAGTTTCACAAACCACCCCGGGAGAGCTAAACCACACACACTCGATTGCTGATGGGTTTGGGAAACCGAAGACGCCTCGCCAGCAGGGGGGTGAAGCTTCATTCAGCGGTGACTGAGATTCAAATGGAAATTCTGAGTAATTTTGCAAAAGGAGCCAACTTCCTGCCTCGACAGAGCTTCTCCCCACCGACCAGATTATTTTTGGTGGATTGAGACCTTGTACTTGGATTGAGGAAGATAAGGGGTTGCTCAGCAGCAAACCTCGAGCTAATTCCTCCTAAACGCTCTCTGATAAGACCATGTGCTGTTAGTACACTCGTACGCCCAAGGGTCTGGTCTTTACAAATACAACTCAATAGCAAGGGACAGACCTAAAGGTTTGGTTACACAATGGACTCCTTTCAGCCAGAGGGAGTGTAGACTTCTTCATCTAGTCTAGAGTCCAAAATAAGGTGCTGAGCACAGAAACGATTTTGACTGGGGTTCAAAATCACTTGATACTCGATCCAGAAGAACGTGGGTCGCTGTGAGTCTTGGTCTTCACAAGGTTCCTTTCTCATCGAGTTCAGGAGGATTTTCCGTTCCACAACTGAATGGTGCTTCAAGCCAAGACTCAAAAGGCTCTTCAGAAATGAATGCATCCACCGAACATCTGATTGTTCACTCCTCGTAGTGGAAACGTTCACGTTCAGTTATCCAAACGTGCCTCGTTCTGGGAAATGAATATTCGGTTGGTGGAAGACTGCACACACAGTGCTAAAGACTGAACTCCCGAATCTTAAGTTACAACGACAGTGGCGACACTGAAATGACGTACGATTACTTCTGACAGGAAGCAGAAGGCCACACTCTTCCAAATTTGTAGATTATGCCTCTAGAACATAGGTCACTTCCTTTTGACCTGTCTTTGCTCTGCCACGGCGCCGACGGACATCAACAACGAACGACGCAAGTCACAATGTTGATGTCAGCAGTGCATTTTCAGTGAACCCTCGACATACCATGACCCCTCGGTTTGGAGTGCCCGTGTCACTCGGGAAGCCTGCCAAAAATTCGGAACCTCATGGCCTTTCGGAGAGGTTTTCTTGCTTTCCATGGTCGCTTTCATTTTGCTTACCTAGCGTTCCGGAATGAAAGCGTTTCAGCAGCGCGCGGTCGGTCTGTTTAATGTCTGCTGTAACACGGACCATAGACATTTCTACGTTTATAATCTGCCGTTTTCTTAGTTAGCTTGACCAAAAAGCTATTGGAAGCTGCCAAGAACCTTGAGAGCTTTGAGAGGTTTCCAGACAGAAACGTAGAATCAGCAAAGCCTCTGCATTTTGTGGTTTCTTTCTGGAATTCCACAGGTATTGGCACACGCTGTTGCATCATCAAGCGAAGCGCATGTGGCCCGACTGAATTAAAAAAAACAAACAGTTCTCCCCGACTTAGCTTGGTTTTACTGTTCTACCCATTAAATACACTTAATACTGAAGATTAAACTTTGCTAACATCAAAAACACGCTTTGAAATGGAGTCTGATTGTGGTTACACACATCAGCAGTTCTTAAACGCTCTTGGCTACAGTAATCTCACAAACATTTTCCAGGCTGCCTGAAGAGAACGGGACCCCTGTTGAGTCTAGGTCCCTTCTCTTAGCACGTCTTTCTCGTGAAGCTTTTCTTGCCACTGTAACCTCAACTCATTGGGTGGTAAGACCAGAGTAAACAAAAAGTTTTCTCATCTCCTCACCCTGTACCACATGCTCATCCACATAGCCAAAATGGACCAGCTCCGTTTTACCCAATGGTTCGGTTCAGGCCTTGCTCTGTACCTCCTACCCTTCGAGACCCAAGCTCGTATTGGCTGGACCAACAACTCAAGATTAAATTAAGTCAACCATCGCGACTCTCTGTACTGGCACCCAGATGGTGGAATGAACTTCCACTGGCAAGCCGAATGGCCAAGTCTCAAACGTCTGTCTTCAATCAACGACTAAAGACTTACCTCTCATATCTCACAGCCCTCGACATTGGTTCTAATGTTAATGTTAGCAGAGAGCTAGCCAGCCTGCAATGCACTGTGGTCTGACCCAGCAAACACTATGGTTTATTATTCAATTTGAAGCTCTTCCTGATCACCCCTGCTCAAATTATTTTGTTGGATTCAAGAACGGAGAGTAAACGACCAGGGAACAAGTACAAACACAAAGTTTCGGCTTATTTTAATGCGAAGTTATAAAAAAAAACATGTCAAACAGAAGGTAAGCTCTCAGATCTGAATTGACTAGTAAACTTTGTTATTTAGAACATTCATAAAAAACATGTAATTTGACGGATGGTGGCCCAATCTGTTTGTACACAGAGCACATCAAGGACTCTTTGGATGGTTAACCATTCCTACGTAAAGAACGTTCTGGAACACAAACGGTTCCAACGAGTTCCTGAAAAGATGATTTATGGATGATGGACACATATGTAAACAGAACAAAACATGAACCATGTTCAATAACATCTTTATCCTGGGGGTCCGGGGACTATAACTCAAACACTGGGCACGATTCTGTAGTCTGGAGGAGGTGCCAATGAATGGCATGTTGGCATGACATAATTAGTGCTTATTTAGATTAGCCATTAAAATTAAGATCGAATTGCCCAGGAGTCTTTTGCTTTTACATCAAGACGGATTTGACATTGTTTGCTCTCATCCTAACTCCATGGGCACTTCAGTTGTGTCTTAGTAACTCTGTTTCTGTGCTGATCTATTTTAATACACACTTTAGTAAGCTGGTATGCGGTTTGGGACGAAACCCAGCTCAGTGCCACGACGTCAGTCGTCACTTTTTAAACGACACTTTACTGTGCGCCCTCTATGGGCCAGTGGCGCAAGTGCCGCTTCAGATGCAAATAGCCGGTTCTTCTTCAAACAGACTTGAACTAACTCGATTGATTCCCAAATACATTCCGTTCTCCAACCAAACCAGTGGGTTAAAATCTTTAGGGTGGAAAACCTAATAAGCTTCACAAGAGGTTAATACTATAGAGATAAAGCGAGTTTGTACTCAAAGATTCGTGCACTTTTATGAAACAGCCATCATTTTGAAAGGTGTCGATGTGGAATTTTTGATACGAGTCAATTATGAACGAGCCAATGCGCTTCATGAACTGGTCATAAAATTCTCCCTGTAAAATGGAATCGGCATTTCTTGGGGTGCAAGCTTACCCTGTTTCCCTGCACACGTTCCGGCCCTTGGGATTGAGTTCTTGGCTGAATGCTGGACAAAAAATGACAAGCAGAAGCAAAACCAAAGCTGCTAAAATGTTCTTTACTTCCATTGTGTAAGCAACTGCAGCAGCAGCATCCTCCTGCAGAAAGACACGAGGAGAGTCACTGGGTCCGTCCGTCCCTCCTCGGGATTTTCGCTTTTTAAACTCAAAAATAACCAGAATCCTTGAAATGTAAAAAAAAAAAAAAAAAAGTTAACTAAGAGGGATATGGGGAAATGGGGACGTTTAACCAAATGCAGCCACAAAGCAAACGAACAAACCCGCTTTTCTTTACTCCACTAGAGGAACTCCTCTCGCTTCTGGAGAGGCGAACTTTTCTGGATTCTTTGCGACATCACTGGAAACGCGAAAAAACTTTCTATTATTCTTAATCCAGGAAAAAATAAGATGGTATCTCCACCGGTGCTTCAGTAGACTCCAGTTTCACCCCACCAACGCATCCAGATAGTTGGGATAAATATCTTTAAATTACTAAAAAATAAAAAAACAACCAACACGCATCTTCAAAAATCCCAAACTCAAACGGTTCCGTTTTATTTTTGAAGAATGAACGAAGTTCCTGGCGGGTTCCTCACTATCTGCTCAGCTTTCAGAACTTGGTTTTGGCCTGAACCACAAGTCAAAAAGACTCCCAGTCCAGTGGGTGTGTATCTTGTACCCAGAACTTCTGTAAGCACTGCCCTCCCTTCACTAGAACACAGAATGATAAACACAAACACAGACTGATTGAAGTAACCCAGGAAATTTGTATCAAACTGAATTAAGGCGATAAGTTGATAAGAATTCTGGACTAACCAGGAAACGGTACGCTATTTTATTCCACATTCTCTTGTTTATTTGCAAACAGAAAGATTCCAACAAAACATAACATTTCCACTGCTGCACAACGGCGCCCTCTACTGTACATCTCTTAAAACACGCATAGTTCTAATCCGGTCAACCAAAACCCAAATTCTATACTAAACTAAAACGCATAGAAACAAAACAAATAATGACACCATGTGTCAGAAACATTGGAGAAGCACGTTTACCGATATCGAAACATATTTAAGTGTGATTATCCAGACAACTCAGACAGAATAAAAAAAAACTAAATATGGCTTATAAGCAAAATCACTCCAAATGTGGCTCCCAAACCCTCAACTTCAAATTGATGTTTTCAAACGTTGTTTTCCTACAATTTCAATTTAGTTTAAATAATTTTCTAAACACAGTGTACCTATAGCAGATTGGATGCCGATCAGTCTGTGGGGCATTCTGGGAAATGTAGTTTACACAAGTATGGCCTCCAGCTTGCTCTGTAGCCCTCTGCTGCCCTCTCTGGTCAGGTCTGACTGAATCCTTTTAGAAAACTGTGATTAGTTCTCTTCATAGAAAAGCCAGAACGATCCGTAGTGGCGACAGTTTTGCCTTGCATCCCTTTAAATCTGGGTTATCTACTAAAAATAAGAAATCTTAACAACGACCCCAGCCACCAGACACATGGAGCTTTGATGGGACAGATGAAGATGCCGCAACGCATGTGGAAAACACGGCTGATCCAGATGTCGAGCCAGCATTAAATGAATTTGTTCGGGGAACATTAGAGCTAAAGCAGATGTTTCTCCAAATTCCTGCATGACTCAACAAATGCGAAATGATCTTTCTGTTCAGCTTGACGTCATATATCATAATCTCACATTTTCTTCAGGAAGCCACACTTTTGTTGGCCATGGTGCAGTCACTTTCTACAGCAGGATTGTGGATAGGTTTGGTCTAGGATTATTCTAACAAATGTCTTTGGTTGAAAAATCCAAACATAAACCTGTCTGTGAGCTAATTCGGAACAGCCTGTCATGCATTTAACTGTTTAAAAAGTTTATTAAAAGGTGCCCAAACGTTCATACGATAACAGGTTTTTATCCTTTCCAACTGGCTGATCTGGAAGACATGTGGAGCTCCGGCACTGACCAACCCGTGAGTCTTTACAGAGGGGTGTGTGAACACAAGCAGGCTCTTATTACACCACGACCAGCCTGGACTAACAGTAGGTGTGTGTATGTGTGTTTGTGTGCGTGCGAACCAGGGGAGCTTGGTGTGTTTTGTGTGTGTGTGTGTTTGTGTGTTTATTTTTTACCCTGATGTACAGCAGGAGGGTCCTGACCACTCTGGATGGAAAATTCAAAAGGGTTTCAGTCGTGTCACAGCTCGGTCGAGCGGATCACTGCACCAGTGTCAGTGTCGGGAAGCGGGCAACGAGATCCAGCAATGAGATCCGGATCGATTTTGAGCAGACCAGAGAGGCCTACAAGAGCAAAGACACTCTGGAGCTGCTCAGAGCCCTGCTCGTTTTTAAACTCTGCTCTTATGACATACTTGTGGATAGAAATAGAGAGGTGCGTAGTATGTATTTGTTTAATTTCTTTTTTTTTAACCTTAAGAAACCACTAGTGGACCCTACGGAAAGGCAGTGGTATCACTGATCTGCATGCCCTTGGCAAGGCTGAATTACACAACTAGATGAACAGAGGGTACTGGAACTCAAACAACAGGGGCTCAGCACTGGGAACCAGTGAGGTTTGCACAGAGGTCCTGGTTTTCCAGGGGCATCGGACTTGGAATCTTGACCTCCGAAGCCAGTAACTGAAAGAACTAGACTTCATGGGTGACAATGCAGATAGAACTGGGCTCTACCATGCCAGTTAAATGAAACACAGCCCATAACTAAAAGGAACAAAAAGCGACATTGCCAGCATCCCATTATTTATTGCACTCTATCTGCCTTGATGAATAAATCATAGTCATTTTTTACGCCTCTATTGGGACACAGTGCCCTTTATAACGTCATCAGGTTCTAGTTTTCATGGCAGGCTGGCACAGAAGGAACTGGAGTACGGCTGCCGAGGTCGTGTGACTCTGTGGCATAGAATTACAACCAGCCATGGCATGGTGTGAAAACAGAACCACACACCGACCTCATGTGGCCTGAGCTGACATACTGTATTTGCAAAACACAGGAAGGAAGTGTGGACATCTTTTGCACTGGGACCACTGACTGCATGTAAATGGTCCTGCCACTGTCGAGCACCTGAACTCTGGCACTTTTGATCAATACATTTAAGTTCATCCTACCGTTTATTCCCTCCACAGATAATTGACTTGAGCAAGAAACTGCTGGGTCAGACAGCCTTTGAGACGGTAATGAAACTGACGTTCTATGGCCAGTTTGTGGCAGGAGAGGACCACCGGTCTATCAAAACCCTGATCCGGAAGAACCGGGCCTTCGGAGTGGGCTCGGTGCTCGACTACAGCGTCGAGGAAGATCTCTCCAAAGAAGAGGCGGAGGCCAAAGAAATGGAGTAAGATCTGAACTCTCATAATAGCAGTGTGATGCACACAAAGTGCCAATATGCAGCTTAACGTATGTCCACACAGTCCATCGAGTGTTGCTTAGAACAATTTTAAAACCTCAAAGAGGGGTGCGCTGATCGATCTGAGCTGTTCACGAAGCGAACCCCCTTCCGATCAAGTGGTAATTCGCAGCATATGTGGGAAAGCTCTGATGAGTGAATTATGAACATTCCACCCTTGTTCTTCGGCTGGTTCTTGCCAAGTGGTCTGGCAAAGCAAATGGATAATCTCATTTGGCTGCTAGCTTTTGTGTGGGCATTCGTGTAGCTAACCTGTGGGACAAGACAATCTGGTACGCACAGAGAATTGTATCCAGCTGACGACTGATGCCAGCCTACTGCCTAGTAGATGCACTCCACTTAAGGCTGGCTGACTCAATAACCGTAAGTGCTCATAATTCAAATTGGTCTACATATGACTGCAGGGATTTGCTTTCTTTTAGCCATGGAAGCTTTAGAATTCAGACAGCATTCCGGTTCATCTCAAAAGGAACAATGCGAGAAGCTGTGGGTTAAGAGTCTCGCTCAAAAACTCACCAGTGACAGCACTGGCAGAGGCACTGGATTTAAACCCTGAACTTTCTGGTGGACAGGTCTTATCCGGAGCTATGTTTTTTAATGTTTTGTATTTTTATAACTACTTTTAAAAAAGACAAAAAATGTATGTTATTTTGTTTATTTACGTACAGCTTTTGCAGATTTCTGAACAATATATTATGGTCCACAGCATTATTGCCATTACCACAACATCTTATCATTTCTGGAGCGATTTAAAAAAAATATAAAACTTGTTTACGTCGTAACCGAAGACTAACAAATAAGCATATCAGCTATTACAGAAAATCATATCTGTTGCTCTGATCATAAAGTACCAATAGTTTATACAAATAAATTAAATGTTCACGGTATTTAGACGTATTGAATGTGCATCTTATACTAGCTCTTGACTTAGCATTAGCCAGTCTGGGACCTGGCATCTTCTGAAACTTGCACCACGTTACTGGCAACACATACATTATTAAGTAGTTATAGACGAATCAGTGTTCAATTGCACGTTTAAATGTTGTATAAGCTTAGCTGTGGCGTTATAAAACCTTTACTTTAAACTTTATAAACGTTCTATCGCTAGATAGAAGCTGCAGTACCCTTATTAACCAGTAGATGGAAATGATTAACCACGTAGAGACTCCCGCACTGGAGCGCTTATTGGAAACGCTGTTTACAAGTTGGGATCGCTCAGGCTAGCCACTGACTAATAAAAGCAAATTGATGTCCAGCGCGTGCGCGCGCGCTTGAGAGTATTGATATTAGTATTGCATTACGGTCCACTAAGCACGTTACACCGAAGTGAGTGCTCAGCCTTTAGAATTATGAAGAGAGAGTGGAATATGTGGCATCTGAGAATGAGTTGGCATCCGCTATGTAGTGCCCTGGACATCCTGAAAGTGGTTTCATTTACATCAACACTTGGACTGGACTGTAACTCATACTATGACTTAATAAGAAACATGTACAGGACATTAATTGGGGCTGAATGGACACCGATTCTTGTAGACGTCCTAAAACCCCAAAACCTAATGGCAGAAGACAGAGAGGAAATCCATATAAATATCCATACATTTGATTCTCACAAACATTTCGTACAAATCAAATCAAATCTTTCTCTTTTTTTTGGCAGATCTTGTGTGTCAGCATCGGAAAAGCACAGCTCTAGTGAGTACGTTTACGTCTGTGAACGTTTCTTTCCCTTATAACGCTATAACGCTGGGCTATTCTTCGTTAGTTAGTTTACTCCAACGTATCAGACTTCCCCTTTCTCACAAGGCATTGCTTTTTAGGTTACACGGGAAACCCCCGTCCCCTTTTCCCATTTCATTCAAATGTCTGCATTATTCTTAAACCTCAGTACTTTGACCCGGCGCTCATAGACTCTCACTAAAGCCCACGTGTCCCTGAGTGTCTGTTTTGGAGCCTGACGTCCAACACAACTTCAGTACGTCTTACAATTCATGTGCAACGTTGTCTGCATTTTTGTCTTAAAACCCGAAATCTTAAAGCCTCACCCTTTTGGCAGGGCTAAACCGAATGCGTTAATTAGATCTTCTTACTCTAACGTGTCGTACAAGGGGCGGATTCTTTCACGTTTTTAAGGTTTGCTCTGATTTCAGTCAGTCTTCGAGAAAAGAAGTTCACGGCTCACAGGAAGTTCGGAGATCGGAGAGACCGGGTCACGAGCGCTCGCACGTATTTCTACGCCGACGAGGGCAAATGTGACCAGCACATGGAAACGTTCATAAAGTGCATCAAAGCATCAGGTGACAGAACGAAGTCTGGGGTCAAATTTAGAGTTGGGTATCAGATACGAGTCTGATGGGATGCATTCACACAGTGGTTGTTTTATAATAATGATTAGGAACGTTCAAAATCAGGACAGCGCGCCTTTCCTTTGTCTCGTGCTCTTTCTCACTCATTACACAAAGGTCTTTTTTAAAATCAATCTCAATTAGCTTATCTTCTCCTGGATTTCTTTCCATAACAATGCATCTCTAGAAGCATTGGGGCCACGTCGGCTCTACAGCGCGTACCGTTAAAATGCAAACGAGATGTTCCTGAGGCCTGACCTCAATTTGCCTTCTATTTTAAATCTCTGCTGCACTCAGGAGGAAGTTCTGAAGACGGTTTCTCTGCTGTTAAGATGACTGCTCTGGGACGTCCACAGTTTCTGGTGAGACGCACATCCCAAGATTCTAAGCTTTGGGTTGTATTGGTAAGTCCTGTCTTGGCTCCATGGTCTCCCCTGTGCTCTGCAGCTGCAGTTTTCGGAGGTGTTGGTGAAATGGAAGCGTTTTTTCAGTTTCCTGGCAGCGCAGCAGGGCAAAGACAGCCGAGAGGTGTTAGAGAAGGAACTGGACATCGATCAGCTACAGGTAGAGACGCTCGGGTTACAGGACGCCACGAAGAACAGCCTTTCCCACGAAAAGTCTTAGACAGAGCACGATAACGTGGTCAATCCAAAGACGATGGAACCTCAGTAGCTTCTGATCCAAGATCTAAGCCCGATCTAAGAACGGCGGCCTGATATCTAACGAGCACCTCATTGGCATCCGATGGCACGAGATAAAAACAGAGTACTACAGTACTAGGGCATAAAGCTGAGGGTGTTTGAATCTTCTGAGCACCGCTCAGATACGCAGCGGTGCTCCTTGGTACTACGAGCGACGTCTGCTCTCTCTCCCGCAGGCGTGTTTGACGCGGCTGGGTGCCAAAGGCGACATTCGGGGCTTGTTCGCGACTGAGAAGCTGCGCTCATCAGGGTGAGAATTGCACTCCCGATACTAACCATCTGTTTTTACAGAGTGTTAAAAAGGGTCAGCGAGCAGTCCTCACACATCACATCTACGACTAAAGCAGTCCGGTGGTAAACAGGGCCGCCGACGAGAACGCTCGGTGTGGTTTTGAGCATTTAAATGAAATATTTGAATGTTTTTATGTAAGGTCACGTCGCTGTGGCTCCATAAGTGCCAGCCGTAAGCAAAGCGTCACTTGAAACCTAGACTTTAAACATCTTCACGTCGTCTTTTTCCTCCTAAGCACCATTGACGTGCTGGACTGGAACGGCCTGATCGATGAGAGGACAAAGATATCCGATCTGCTGGTGGTGCCCAACCTGGAGGTATGAGTGGGAGAGACACTGATATCTTAAGTGTGGCAGAAATAAAGGGCATTATTGATTGCGATCGTGCCATCTAATAGGCTCGGCGAACGGAGAAGTAAACTTCCAACGTCCTCACTGGACGTTTATTCAATCGGAAAACGTCAGATTTACCAGAATTCAGGAATATTACTAAGGGATATTATTGGGTATTTCAATGAATAGCGACTGCGTTTGTTTGCTAAAACGGCTTCTGAATCCTTTAAGAGAAAGGTGAATAGTGTCGAACTCATGACGCACGCGATTGATGCAGAAATGGCTTTTCTATAAAGTTGGACTCTTCCTTAAGCTGAATGCCGTTTCCTCCCTGTGGTTCAGACCGGCCAGTTGGAGCCTCTTCTAAAAAGATTCACCGAGGAAGAGGAAAAGCAGATGAAGAGGATGCTTCAGAGACTCGACGTGCTGGCTAAAGTAAGTCCGGAGATAAAATACTCCGTGTTTTATAGCCACTCCAGGCCTTTTATGTTTCAGGTCAGTAGGTCACGGTCTAGTCGTTCCCAGCAGGAACCCAGTTAGATAACAGCGTGTCGTTTGGGAATTGTGCATCAGGTGAACAAATTGCCGCAGGTTTCAGCCAGGAGGTCGCCGCATCGGAGTGCGCCGTTGTCAGAGGGTCGGCACGAGGTCAGAAATAGCCGCCGCCCGCCCGTGCACGGTCGGTCCAGGGCCAGAGTCGATGCGCAGGCAGAAAGACGTTAAGAATAAAAAAAAACGGTTAAAAAAAAAAATCCCAATCGACGGCTGCAGTGGCCGGCCTGAACCCGAGCTGGATGTGTTAGAAGTGGATGGATATTTTTTTGGTTTCACTCCCTTTCCAGGCACATTGTTAGCTTTATTTTGGAAGACTGTCTGCCTTCGGGGGGCACAGCGGGTCTAATAGGGCAGCCATCCAACATTCAGATCACGTACTGTACCTTCCAGGCGGGTCGAGCATCAAAAACAGGGGAGGCTGGTCGGGGAACTGACCATGCATCTCAACCTTCCTTGTGTGTGTGTGTGTGTGTGTGTGTAGCATGCAGTGCAGAACGGCGTGAGGCTAATGGTGGACGCAGAGCAGACATATTTCCAGCCCGCCATCAGCCGCCTGACTCTGGAGATGCAGCGCATTTTTAACAGACACAAACCGGTCGTCTTCAACACCTACCAGTGCTACCTAAAGGTCAAACGCTCGTACCGTGTGCGGCCCACGGGCGGCGCTAAATGTAAAACGTGACGCGGCGGCTCTCCTTGTGTGAAACGTACAGGAAGCCTTCGAGAACGTGTGCGTGGACGTCGAGCTGTCGAAGAGAGAAGGCTGGCGTTTGGCGGCGAAGCTGGTCCGGGGGGCGTACATGCACCAGGAAAGGAGCAGGGCGCAGGAGATCGGATACGAAGATCCAATCAACCCCAGCTACGAATCGACAAACGTCATGTACCACAGGTGCGTACTACAGGACTCCTAAAAACGAAACGATGAAGGACGTTTCTCAAGACAGGCTCGATCTGCGCAGGTGCCTGGATCACCTCCTGGAGGAGATTCAGAGGAACCGGAGAGCCAACGTCATGGTGGCATCGCACAATATAGAGACGGTGAAACACACAATCAGGAGGTAGGAGTGCCGTCTTTCATTCTCAAACGAGACGACGAGTGGAGAAACCCAACGATTTGCGGGGTGGCAAGAGGGTTGGGTTCCTGTCCTGATCATTTAGTTGTTGGTTTGAAGCTTATTTGTGATTTTTAGAAACGCCTCTTCGCTCGAAGGTTCCAGCCTCATTTTTCGGAAAAAAATTCAGACTCTGATCACAGGCGCCGTAAATGAAACACGCGAGGCACAGAATCCAGTCCAGACGAAGAAAAAGACGAGGAGCTAGGTCACAATCGTGGGCAGGCAATGCGTTATAAGAACGCTATTAACGTTAATATATTATTATATTTGGTATGTAAATAGGTAGATAAATCAATAGATCAGTCCACGGTCCAATCCTTTTAATGAATAGTTAGGTACAAACATACGGGACGGGAAGGAATTGGCTGATTCTGACTTTCGAAACAAATGGGTTTGAAGTCAGTAAGTGAAGTGAGGAGACAGAGCCCAAGAGTCTCGTCTTTGAACGTACTGGTAAAGTTTCAATTAAAATTGGTTCCGCAGCCTAGGAATAGGATCTGAGTCATTCAGTGTTCACGTGTACACACACACACACACACACACACACACACACTCAAAATAGAAACTTTGGAACACTCTCCGAATAACAGATTCCCTCTCTGACTCACACCCACACGTTTACACTCACTAAAGGATTTGTAACGGGGTAAATAAGAGGCAGGATGTGTACTGGATGATGATCTGACCCCGGACTAGAATAAACACACACACACACGCACACACACACACACACCCTCACTCGTCCTCTCTCCAATAAGAAATGACTCACCCTCAAGAGCCAAGTAGTTAAGCCCGAGTCTGAGCGATCGGATCCAGCCATTCATCACCGGCGGCAGCTATTAGTTCAAACAATTTCCAAAATAAGGCCGATGATGGATGCGCCCCGGCGAGGCGCTTATAGTGTGTAGGAGCGAACGAGCACGGGCTAATCTTATTAACCGCACGACGCCACTGTTCCTTCAGGGTTCCACTCCATTTACTAGAGTACATGTCACTGACAAAGTCACCGGTGTTTACTCGAACCTGATAAAGGCAGCTCCGGCTCTGACTCCGGCTCCGGGTCTTCTGTCTTACCGCCTGTCTAAAGTGACAGAAAAATGCTCTGCTAATGGACAAAGCCATTAATATCATATAACTATAAGACACTTTACACTGTCTAACATTTATATTGTCAGTTTTAGGTCCTCGTTTACAAACTGCACGCACTTTGCCGTTGTTCCTGTGCAAAAGTCTTAGGCCACTATACTTTATGTCTTTATTCTCCTCATTTTTATGAATATATCTGCATTTTCCAGTAGCCTGGATAATTTTTTTGCAAATGAAGTCATATGAGTCATAATCTGATCGAACGGCGGCGAATAAAGTATTTAGTTTAAATTAAATTAAAAGGATGAAGCAAAAAAAAATAATAAAATCCGGGTGTGTTTCTGTTTCTGCATTTTGCTCTTTGTAGGATGAACGAAATGGGACTGGTCCCGTCTGAAAAAAAGGTTTACTTCGGCCAGCTGCTGGGGATGTGTGACCAGATCAGCTTTCCTTTAGGTAACACACACACACACACACACACACATTTCATTTATTGACGCTCATGCTCACGATTCGATTTGATTCGCGATCCTGCGTTCATGAAAAACACAACTTTTTTTGATGTCTGAATAACAATAAGAACAATAATATAAAATCTAAACCAGGAGATTTAAATACGCGCCCTCTGGTGTTCAAGAAATGCAACTGCATCTGACGGCAATGTTTTTTTTTTTTTGTCTCAGAAGTTTTGTCTGGTCCTTTTCTTACCTTTTTTTTCTTAGGTCAGGCGGGATTCCCCGTCTATAAGTACGTCCCGTACGGGCCTGTGAACGAGGTGATCCCTTACCTGTCGCGCCGAGCTCAGGAGAACCGCGGCGTGATGAAAGGTGCCCAGATGGAGAGGGAACTTCTGTGGAAAGAACTCGTGCGTCGAATTACGAGCGGAGAACTGTTCTCCAGCCCAGGGTTATGAACGTCCCGATGGAAAACGCACTCCCATAAACATGAAGATCTAGAACCCACAACTCCATCATTTCAACGTCCAGACGGGAACATGGAGCTATCTGTGCTAGCTTTGTTGTTTTGTTTTTTTTTTGCGCACCCTGAGGCTGAAACATGTATATCTGTACTCCTGAATAAATAAATAAAAACCTGCTTATGAAGGTCTATTTGGAACAAAGCCTTGCGTTTTAACAGAAGCAAAAATATGAAGCAGGCCTCCAATAAGCAGCCATTGTTTTATGTAATGAATCGACTTTATCGTCTCCTTCGCAGCCTGCTCTGTCGCCCGTGCCAAGGCGTGCTTAGTGGGCACGGCGACTGTGTGGAAATGAGCTTTGTGTATTGGTGAAGGACTTTTAATGAAAGCACTGGTCAAAGTGGGCGAAGGCAATACTTGTAGATCAAGTCTTTGCGAGTTTTCCTCCGGTCCTCCTTTGTCATTGTAATTACTTTCTGCTTCTCTGCAGAGCCTTGTAATAATTAATTGAACGGAGCAATAATAAATTAAAAGCTCGTTTAATGTCAGAATTCTCCCTTCAGCTATTTGAAAGAGGGGCCGATCGGAACCTCGGCTCGAGCGTTTCCGAAATAAATCCCTTTTTTTGGAGCCCAGACTGCAAACAGGGTTCATACGAGGTCACAGAAACAACGTGGGGTTAAAATCAACAACAACAACAACAACAACAACATAATATAATGTTCAAATAATATAGTTTAAAAAGAATCAATACAACATTATGCAAGTTATAAAATTAAATGTAATAATAGAAAAATTTATATATTTATATACAATATAATGTATAGGAAATAAAATATACCTAATAATATTAATATACTAAAAGTAAATGTATATTGTACTCCAAAATCAAATAAATATAATAATTAAATATTATTAGATGATATTAAATATATATATTTCATAGAATATAATATAAAACATATATAAGAATATATAAAATATTAAATAGTAATATTGAATAGAATACAAATTGAAGCAATAGTATAATAAATATAAAATTAATGCAATAAACGCAAATTCATGAATGACATAATATATTTAAATATCGCTGTATATAATATGTAATATATAATTGTAATATTATTCGTATACTGTATATCTAGAAATAATAATAATATGATATTAAATAATGCCGAATAAAAACGAACATAACAATATAAAACAATATATAATAATGAAACTATAGATGACCAGTATATGTATATTTAAATAAAAATAATACTATTTATATATATAATATGATTTTAAATAATACAAAATAAAAACAATATAAGGAATCTGAGATATATGCAGTATATGTAGATTTAAATAGACGTAATACTATTTATAATAGTATATAATAAGAATAATTACAGTAATAATATGAAAAAGACTAAACCTGTTTAAACGCCTTCTATCTCCTCAGTATAAAATGTTTCTTGGTGTTTTTGGGCCTCTGCTGAAGCTTAACAGAAGACGATGAAAGCAGACAGCGATCCTGAACTGACGGGTGTTATAAAGATAAGAAAGAGAGTATTGTGTTGGTCGTTTCGAATGTGTTTATTGGTGCAGATCGGATCAGGATCTGATAAGTTAATGTTACAGTGGGATCAGACTCGTATCTGCAGCCTGTATGTAGGAGGAGAAGCTAAACTCGGCTCACGCCTCCACGCCTGAGCTGTCCAGCACGAGAAAGACCTCTGTGAGTTGTCTCCTCTCTCCTTACATGATTACACACACACACACACACACACACACACACACACACACACACACACACACACACCAATT
Source organism: Parotocinclus haroldoi (assembly GCA_034779995.1). Taxonomy (NCBI): domain Eukaryota; kingdom Metazoa; phylum Chordata; class Actinopteri; order Siluriformes; family Loricariidae; genus Parotocinclus; species Parotocinclus haroldoi. The sequence goes on along the minus strand of JAUZST010077485.1, from coordinate 17 downwards.
ATCTAAAATTCTTAACT
>JAUZST010077474.1:4296-20987 GCA_034779995.1 Parotocinclus haroldoi | reverse complement strand
GAGAGAGAGAGAGAGAGAGAGAGAGAGAGAGAGAGAGAGAGAGAGAAGAAAGAGAGAGAGAGAGAGAGCACTGGCACTTCAGACCTGCAAAAGAAATGTGTTCTCAGAACAGAAGTGTGCTGTAAAACTGTTCATCTACAATATCAGGCATGGCCAGGAAAAAAGGTACTGTGCATTTTGACAGTGAAACCATCAAAAAGTTATAGTAAAACTGTGACCTTTATGGTCAAACTGTGAAAGTTCACAAAAAAACTGTCAAGCATTTTACAGTTTTAGTACTTCAAAGTCCATTTTCTTCCTGGGCATTACAATATATTCATAAGACTGTGGATTAAAAAGTGATATTCAGGATTATAGGTAAAGATACTTTGCAACTTGGTGCCTGCACTTTTGCTAAAGGATAGCTGAGCTGTTTTAGAATCGCTAACTCATACAGTCTATTAGCCATTCAATAACAATTAATGAAATAATCAATCAAACTAAGCGAAATGATAAGAAATGCATATTGCTATAACTATCAAGAGCAAATGTTGGACTTATTAGATGGGAAAAAAAACATTAGCTTTGAGCTAATCCTGGCTAATGTTAAGGTAACTCTTTGGTTCTTTTGTCTAGGTTCAGTGGGGCTAGCTTAGCATCACTGGTGATGCACATCAATGTACATATATAATAATATATGCAGTGAATACATGAATGAATACATATATAATATTATATGCAGTGAATATGGTACATATACTTTATTTGTATTATTAACTTTGTGGTTGTGTTAACCATTGCATCATTCTGGTCATGAATGGCACAAGTATTTGCTAATGATGTAAAATAATAATGCTTTAAAACACAAATGGACAAATTTAGCATCGAAACACTGATAGCCTCAGAAATCGACAGTTTTATGTGAACACAGTTTGACCATAATGTTCATGGTTCCACTATAAAAAGAAATGATGGTAATTTGACCACTTTGTGATTCTGCTGTCAAATTTCACAGTCCGTTTATTTTGGGAATAAAACTAGAAGCATAACAGCAGCCATAGTCTTACATAATAGTCTTGGCACCTTTACTCAGATTTCATGTTGCTGATTTGCTAATGATAAACGATTAACCTCAGCATGGAACAAACAATTATGTTTGCAAATGCATTGATGCTTGAGACATTAGCTTTGATCTTTGTTATTTAGAGTTGGCCCAGACTTAAAAAGCTCATCCCACATATTTGGTTGTGGATCCAGAACATCTTGAACTGGACTTCATGTTACATCTGCTCAAAGCATTCCTCCATAAAGGAGAGCTTCATATCTGGGGTGTTGTTAGGTTTCCTCCCATGAAATCCGCTTCAGATCCTTTCACAACATCTTTATTGGATCCAGGTCAGGACTCTGACTTGGACATTCCAAAATATTATCTTTATCCTTCTTTAACCACTCTTTAAAAGAACAACTTATGCGCTTAGGGTCTTGCTACATGAACCATTTTCCCTTGAGGTTCGGTCCACAGACAGATACCATGACATTTTTTCATTTTAGAATTAGCTGTTATAAATCACCCTCCTGGCCCAGATGCAACAAAACAGGCCCACGATATTCACATATGGGGCAAGTTCTTAACCTGGAATGCAGCGTTTTGTTGGTCTGGATATAATGCTTCTTATATAAATCTAAAAGTTCTTTTGATATCATCCTTCTAACAGATAAAAGCTTTGTACTCTGTCTGTCTGCTCTTTTTAGAGATCACTGTTTTTTTTTCCTTGCAGCCCTGCCATGCACACAATAGTTGTTCAGCGTCCTCTTGATGGTGCTCATTTACATTATCCAATGTGAGAAAGATCTTAAGTTGCTTAGACGTTACACACGCGTCCTTGCTTTTCGATTGATCTTTGTTAGTTGTCCACTGAAAATGGTCTTGTATTTTCCTCGACAGCTCTTTTCAGAGGTCCACAGAAACCTCCTTGTCCATGCCATGATTAAAATGAGCCTTTGATCAATTCCTTCTCCTGTAATTGCAACAACGTGCCTGACGGATTCCAAACTGACTCTAATTTCACCTTCAAAATAACAGCCATGCCTGGAGGTCACACATTTTACCACTCACAGAGATGTGTATGAATATGTTTATTAACTAGTTTAATCATTCAAATAGAGTATTTGAATCAAACCACACACTCTATTCAGACAAAAGTTTGTGGACATGCAAATAAATTACTTCCATTACACAGAATTACAATATTAGAGTGGAGTTTGCCCACAATTCTTGCTGCAGCAGTAATTCTTCTAAAAGGGCTTTCCATCAGATTTTGGAACACAGCTGTGAGGTCAGCTTCTGAAATTAAGGCCTGATACAGTCTTGGCATTCCGGTGTCTTTTTTAAACGTGTTTGATGGAGTTGTGATCACGGACCAGTTTAAGCCAGCCAAGTTCTCGATCGAAGTTGGTAAACCAATTGTCTGTGGACTTGAAGGACAGACAGCAAGGCAAGCTGATGAACCGACTTGCTGGATGGGAATGTCATGTTATTACAACTCATTCTACTTCCACTGTTTTTTTTTGGAGAAATGTATCTATCAAAGTCGTTTATATAGTGATCTTTATAATGGTGCATTGTTTCAAAGCAGCTTTGCAGTATTATTTTATCTTAAAAGGCCAATCCCAAATTGAGCAAGTCTATCCAGAACTGTAAGTTTTATATTATTTATTTAATACAACATGAGTGCTCCTGAAAATCATGTAAGATATTTGATGTCAAAATGTACAAAAAACTGCATTTATGAAAACCTTAAAACCTAAATTTCCAGTTTATTGTGTCGTAATAAAGTCCCTTTTATCATTCAGAGTATGTGATAGTGGATATCTCTCTTTATTGACAAGAGCTTGGAGCAGCAAATGAACTTGAGCCTGGCTGCTGTACTTGACACTTGTCAACAGCTTTAATAAACTCCCTAACTCTTTGTTTCTCTCACCCCCTTTCTCTTTTGCTCTCCTTTCTATTAGCCTCTTACAAGGTCATGGATCGGGGCCTCACTGGACATCTTGAGGGAGCTGACATCAGAGGCCCACCCAGGGGAAAATAAGTATGTACTGGCCCTCGCTCTTCCATCCAACTCAAGTCAGGAGTTCAAAGCACTGCCTTTAAGACTGAATGCAGTGTGTGTGTGTGTGTGTGTGTGTGTGTGTGTAGCAGGTTCCCCACCATTCCTGTGTCACGGCAGGGCTGGAGTCGGGCTGAGAAGATGAGAGGGTCAGGCAGCGGGGTGCTCAGCCAACAGAGCCCAGGCGCTTACATGAAAGGTCAGCGGGAGAGGAGAGAACCCCAGACCCAGACAAAACACATAGAACAGACTGCCCCCCGTGTCCCCTGAGAACTCCCCCTCACCCCCACCATCATACAGCTGGAATGTGAATTGCTCAAGTACAAGGGCCAATGCTGGCCTACAATGGAGGAATTAGAAGGGAACAAACTGATCCTCCATAAAATGGTCCAACATAAATTGATCCCTTCCAAAAAACATGCAGCTTAACAATTAATGTTTGGATCGCTCCGTGTGACTCAGTGAAGAAATGTAACATGCGAGGAATGTCAGAGGAATACATTTTTTAATCATCTTTTTCTTCAGTTGTGTTGTTACATTTACATATGGAAGCAATCATGATTAATTCTGATCATTAAGAGTTATATTAATAGTCTATTTAGAGGCAGTTACTAAAAATAGTTACTAAAATGGTCATGCCATGTAAAGTACCATCTTCATACCTGGTCATGCCAATTAAACTGATATGGTAATGACCATGTGATTCCCATATATAAGTTACAAATTCTAGCCATTTTATTAAAATATTCACCACTTACCAACTTCACACATTACATTGTGGGAAACGGTACATCGACCTCACAGTCGACCAGACCTTGCCGTTGTCACTTAGTCTTTTTATGCTATGCTGTAAGGTAACTATAAAGAGTATTTTCAAAAGACAGCTGCAAGCAAACGATACAAAAGTGCATCAGAGATACCACTGAGAGAACATGAGTGGAAAGCTACCAGCTACACAACATCCCTAATGCCACTGCATTTCTATTGTATTCACTCTAATTATAGAAAAGGTTATGACCCTGTCTATGAGAAACATGTAAAGATGGACCTGACACTTTTGTTTGAAAGAAACCAAAAATACATTGATAGACAGTACGAGCAACATGGAAGATCAGCCAGATGAAACAGAGACTCAGAGAGTGAACGTGAACCAGTTTGTATAGCTTAGAGGGAACATACAGGTAGGGGAGGGACAAACAATGGAGTACTACTTGTAGTAGGACAGGCACATACATTTACGAACACCATTTACAGCTAATTACAAACAAGTAACGGAAATTCATACACACAGCCATGAGTAACGTGCACGAAAGAAGTGTCTAAACACATCAACCGAGTTAGTACAGTCTCTAGTCCAGGTGCCAAAGCAAGCACACAGCCAGTTACACACACACACACACACACACACACACACATGACTGATGGATTTTAAATCTAAAACTCCTGCCTCTGTTCATGATCGGCTTTTGAGATGACCAACCATTTATGGCCACAATGTCCAGAAATAATTATTATCATTTTTAATTCCATGGTCATTAATGTGAACAAACATGAATCGGACAGTTGATAAACATCACTTAGTTTAGTTTTCCAGTATAGCATGGATTTAAAAGTAAATTGATAAGTATTAAAAGGGATATGTTTGTTTATTTTGTACAAAATAAGTGCTTGACGAGCTACATTTCGAATACGGTACATACAACATCTCACAAAAGCGAATTCACCCCTCACATTTTTGTAACTATTTCATTGTGTTTTTTCATTGGACAGCACTGACTATATGACACGTTGATACAAGGTCAAAATAAAGCGAGTGTACAGCTTGTATAACAGTCTAAATTTGCTGTGTCTTCAAAATAACTCGACACATAACAATTAGTGTCTAAACCGCTGGCAAGAAAAGTGAGTACCTGTTCGGAGTGAAACCTGTCCTGTTAAATCGCTGTATGGTCTTGGCCACTGTGCTGCAGCTGCTCACTTTCGGGGTGTCTAGGCCATCTTTACGTAAAGCAACAATTTTGTTCAGATCCTCAGATCCTCTTTACCATGTTGAACTTCCAGTGACCGGTATGAAAGAGTGTGAGCGCAATAACGCCAAATTTGACACACCCGCTCCCCATTTACACCTGAGACCTTGTAACACTAAGAGGTCACATGATACAGGGGAGGACAAATGGCTAATTGGGGGTGTACTCACTTTTGTTGCCAGGGGGTTTAGACATTAACGGTTGTGTTTTGTTATTTTGAGCACACAGCAAATTTAGACTGCTATACAAGTTACTTTACATTGCATCAAAGTGTCATATCCTCAGTGTTGTCCCATGAAAAGATATAATAAAATCGTTACCGAAATGTGAGAGGTGTCTTTTGTCAGATGCTGTACATGTAAATAGATATTTCTTTGCACCATTTAAACAGTTGTATGTAAAGTATGTATACAAAATGTAGCATAATAATGTAATAAACATCAAAAATAAGGTCAGTGGTTCAATCTAACTTATCTAACTTAAGCCTTATTTTGCCTTGAAGAGTCCAAAGCGTCCAAAGAGTCTTTGCTTCACTCTGAGCTTCCAGCTACTGTGTGTTGCCAGACTCCTTAAGAACGGCGCAGGCTTTCTTGGTGATAAGTTCACGTAGCTTGCGTACACGACGGCTACTGGAACCGCCCACAAAACTTTCAGGCTGCAGCACAGCCATTCCATTGTGAACCTCGCCCATGATAATCAGCTGACCCTCAGCACTGGTGATGTTGGGACATGGACAGTTCCAGTCCATGCTGAGTAGTGTTACCTCCAAAGGTTCTTGGCCAAAAAATTTTAGACCCATCTTCTCATCCTTCAGGATCTCGTCTACCGTAATAAGAGCATGGCCCGAATCCTGGTCCTCTGTCAGCTCTGTGATACGCCCCAAGATAACAAAGTCACTTTTGCAGAAGCTGGTGACCATCTTTTGTTTGGGCTTGCACAGCTTGCAGTTGTGGTTCTTGGGAAAGGGGCACATGTCCTCGCAGGTGTCCTTGCTTCCAAAGTTGTTCTCGTTGCCACCGCAACCACCGTAGACAAAGGACTGGCATTGCTTGAGGACATGGTTGTACGCCCATCGTGGCTCATAGGCTTTGCAGGGTCCCTGGACGGTCGGTAGTGAGCACGGGGCAGCCAGCTCGGCTCCACAGGACAGCATGCATGCTTTGTAGGTGTCAAAGTGATTTCTGTTCTTGTTGCACTGGCTGTAAGTAAAGGTGTAGCAGTTGTTCCGTTTGGATTCATAATACCAACTGATGCTCTCTTCCCCACAGTCACCCATATCGGGTGCCTTTAGGCATTCCTCCGGAGGCACACGGGTTGAGTTCACTCCATTATCACTACCTTCCTGATCCTTATTGACGACGGACAGGAGGTAGTGGGCCTGTACAGATCCGCCCAAGTTTTTGGCCGTGCAAGTGTAGATGCCACTATCCTGGAGCTGGGCATTGTAGATGACAAGCTGGGCGACGTTAGTTACCACAATATTACCTTGTACAAAATTGGGCCGCATGACCGTGTTCTCTTTTCCTTCTAGCTGTTTTTCCCAGGTGACCTCTGGTTTGGGCTTGCCAGTGACTTCGCACACGAAGCTTGTTGTTTCACCCACAAACACAAAGTTGTGTGCTACATTACTGATCATTATGGGAGCCTGGATGTCCATAGGGGTTGTTTCTAGTTGAACAGTGGTAGGGTTCATCGTCGTCTCCTCAGGCAAAGGGCTGGTATTCGGCCACATTAAGTGGAAGCGGCAAGTGACCTCGGTAAGGGTGACTCCCTTAGAGCAGGCCTCTGCGTCCATATAGCACTTGTTGTAGTAGGTCATTCCATCTGATGCGCAGGTGAATCGAGGCTCGCGCTCACAGCGGTCACGGCACTTGCACACTGGCTGCCCATCCCATATGTCACACTCTGAACCCTGCTGGTTACACATGAACTTCTCACAATTGGCCTCTTTCGGCATTCCCATCGGCCTTTTGTTCCCTTTCGCATCCATGTAACGGGCGGCCACGCAGCTTTTACTCCCACATACATTTAAACAGCACTTCTCAAATGCCTCACAGTCCTAAAGGAGGAGAAAAACAAGGATCAATCATTCATTCATTCATTAACCAGGCAGCACGTTGGTGCGGTGGCACTGTTCCATCACATACCAGAGAACCCCGACTTGATAAACAGTTTGCATTTTGCCCTGAGTCTGTGTGGGTTTCCTCCAGGTACTCCAGTTTCCTCCCACAATGTAAAGGCATGAATTGGGTCAACAGTAAGTTGGTAAGTAAGTAAGTGACACGAACGTGACTGGAAATGACACCAGAGGGTCACTGTTTTAGATGATTTGAGTGATGTCCCTCCTTCACGCATAGCCAATTGTGCCTGATTTATTCAATCAAATGTATTCAAAAGTTTTTTTCAACACAAAGGCATACCCTGTCATCAAAACATTACGTAGGTACTTTGTTAATATTTATTATGTTACTGTGCAGTCATTAATTAGATAAATTTGTGCATATGTAACAGTCATCGAAGGATGTTGGATCCCATTTTGAGTACTGGGTCTCCCTGGGTTTGGATTTGGATCCTAGAAAAATTGTTAAGCTGCTTTGAGATAGTGCCTCTATTGTAATAAATAAATAAATAAAAGTACAATATAACTAAATCTGACTGCATTTTTTGAACATGTGTCGAGTTTCAAAAGTCTGAGTGGATCAAACAAAAACGATCATATTACACCGGTGCTCATGGTAAATACCCCTCCCCGACAGCCTCATCCATATCCAAGTCCAAATTCAATAACGTGCATTAGAAATGTTATAGCAGACCCAGTTACTTTGCAGGAGACTAAGCGCGCGCACAGTCACGTGCAAGCTCTGGTAACACCACGCATCACAATGATTTGCTCCATATTATTGATGTTCTGGATTGTAATAACGTAAAGGTGGAGTTTCTTCATGTTAGTCCGTCGCTAACCTGGGGTTTTTTAACTAAGGTTACTGATCAACAAACTTTAAAACACTTTAAAATCCTGATGAAAGATTATTTGTTAGAAACCTCCATTAAACCCACGGTCTGCGTACATTTTAAAAGCGCACACCGAACACATGCGTTCATTTCAACGTGCGTCCAATCAAACCGCGCTCACCTGGTCGGATTGGCACTCCCGCATACAGGTACTCATGGCATCCACCCAGAGATTGGGATTCATCTCGTTAGGACACATTCCTGCGTGAGAATACACCACTTTGTTCAAAGGCATCGCCCTGAGCTCAAGGTGCGAGCGCATCACGCAGAGCAAAAACCAGATCCATCGCGGAAACAACATCCACCACATCTCCAGAAGTTTTGGATGCAGGAGAACCTGCAGTGGATTTTCCCAAACGTAAATCCGAAACGACAACTGGAGCTCAGCGACCGAGCAACTTTGAACGCGGTCGCGCTGGACTGCACAGCGAGTGAACCAAGTAGAGAAGTCGGTGCTCCACACCACCGTTAATAGGCTGGTCCTGTGAGATTAAGAAACTGGGTTCGAACCCTATTGCTTAATATCTACCCTTGGATTTAGAAGCCTGTCCATGGTTTACAGCAGACGTCTCACACACACACAGGTTCTTCTCCAGCTGGATTTACACCACTGACATTTAATCTAGAGGGCTACCTGATATAAGACGCCCAGAAACAGCTTTTTAACCCTTTCCTCACATAACCCACCAAACTGCTGAAGCCAATATTTGCTGTAAAACCTCGTTTTCTGATTAATCTGATTCATGTTTGACAGCCACCATAATCAATGAATACCCCAACCCCACTTCATCTCATGGTCCGATTTAATTAGGCTACAAACCAAACAGCGCAATCACTGTCACTGATAGATTTCATTTCCATAAATGGTCATGGAAATTATCTCCAGGTGTGAGCAGCACTGCTGATACGGGTCATGTGGTTCAAACATACTACCTGCGGTGTGAGCACAAGGGGTTATTATGTCAAATAAAACGCCTCTTTGCACACTATTAACCTTTATGGCTTTGAATTGTTCAGCTGAGAATCTGGTCATGTATAGACACTGGGAAATAGAGAAAAAAACATTATGTATCGGAAGATATTTAGAAAACATTCAGTCAACACCATCTATAGGCTATAAGATATAAGCTGTAGACCTAAGGAATTCCTTAGAGCTGTCATAGAGTCAATGGAGTCATTGACCAAAAAAGTTCTTTACAATAATTGATTAATGAACCATCAATCAAATTCCAATTGAACCTAAGTTGTTCTGTTTTGGAGAATGCTGATATAAAGTTGTGGTTCTAGATCATCTGAAGTTGGGGCGGGCAGGAGGGGGCATTGTCACCGACCCCTTCAGGTTCCAGGTTCGTTCCTGGTCATGGACTCTGCCTGTGTGGAGTTTGCATGTCCTCACTAGTTTAAACAGTCAATAGTGTTTCTTATGTATTCTGTGCCACGCATCCATACTGACAACGTAATGAAATTTGACGCACATGGACTAGGGGTGGCGCTGTTGCCCCCAAAACGTTCTTAAACACTGAATCAAGTATATAATGTTTGTTCCGGACAGGCTAAGCAGTGGTCTTTGTAGAGTTTGGATAAGGAGTCTGTAAGCAGATGTTCCTGACGACAAAATAAAGACACAAGTTATTTGAATATTTGTTACAAATATTCATTAACCAATGGAAAACGAATTGGGCCAGCAGGTGGTTAGCACTACCGCCTCAGGGATCCCCAGTTAGATCTCGACCTATCGCTCTGCCTTTTCGAAGTCTGCATGTCTTCCCGTGTCTGTGTGGGTTTTCTCTGAGTACTCTGGTTTCGTCCTACATTCTAAAGTGTGAGTTAGGTTAACGTGAGTGTGAGTGTATGTGTATTTTGGTGCCCTACATAACTTTTGGCTGGTTTCAACCAATTAAGCATTACATTGCCACCACCACCATGCTTTACAGTAGGCATAGTAGGCATGGTGTGCTGTGTTTGGGTTTGCCGTTCAGTCAGCACGTTCAATCTTGGTCTCCCCAGACCATAAATCCTTTTGGCACATGGTGTCAAAAGTGCAAAAGAGACACAGTTTGGAACTTTTCAGAAGGGGCTTCTTACTCGCCATCCTGCCACGGAGGCCATTTTTGTGTAAAGCTTGTGTGATTGTTGTCACATCCACATACTAACCAGACCCAGACAAATACCTGACAGGCCCTTAAATTGTCCACTGAACTCTTGCTTACATCCCTGATCGATATCCTCCTGGCTCAGTCATCCAGTTTGGTGGGATTTTTTTAGGCAGAGACAACTTAGGCATGGTGTTGCTGGTAAAATGCTTTTAATGTTAATTATGCTCTAAAGGCTTCATACTTATAACTTCATACATAATTGACTAGCAAACTTCATCACAGATACATTTCCAACTCTAGTAAATTCCTTTTTCCCCCCTTTTTTCCATGCACTAATCCTCAATACTTAGAGGATTATATTCTAAAGTAAGAAGAAAACACTATAGCTGATAGTCTGCTAGCCTGGTACATTGTGATTCTGGAAGGCGTTTGGCTTTACGTGAGTAGGATTCAACGTGATCTAGTTTCCTTTTCAGGGCGTAATGTGAAAAAATGTGAGGATTTTGCAAGGGTATAATGATTTTCTATTGACGCTGTAAACACAGATGGAGAGTCTCTTATAGTGTGAACTTCACTTTAAAAATTGGCATCATCCATGGACAATAGACTCGCAAAGACATTTTACTTGGGGGACCTTTTCTTTAAAAATATAAAAGGGAATTCTTATAAATGAATGCCCATACTGAATGCACAACTTGCCATTATGTCTAGGGTGATATATGAAAAACTGCTCTGTTCTTCCCAAGCTCAGCTCATGCTGGGTTACTGAGGCCCAGCATTCCCTGTCCTTAACCTCGTTCAGATACCTACTGTGTCTGCACATGCACATACCTCGACACATAAACATACAGTAAGAGAGAACGAGCGGGAGGGTGAAAACCCCCAGAGCTGAGCACTACAAAGCCCTACTAAATTCCACTTCACATTAAAGTCATATAGACCAATGGTACTCAGACAGGGTTCATTCCAACCCAGCAGGAGCCACACCTGCTACCACTGGTTTTGGTCTTTAAATGTCTGATGAGGTGTACTAGGTCCTGCCCAGTCAAACTGGATAAGATTTTGCAAAACGATGACTCACCTAACTGAACTGACTTTCATATAATCACCCTACATAAGTGTAGTGTAGTGGGTTTTAACGGTACAGATTCCAAATCTCTAATACAAATAAGATCTAAATCCCCAGTGAGGCACAATCTCGAGCTGTCAGATTATACTGGTTGTAGAAAGCACTCTCGCCATTTTGTTCCAGGAACTGTGGCCCCTAAGCCTACAGACCCTAGCAACCCTTCACCCTTGGAAAGAAAAGATCCGACATTCCTCACATTGCACCCTTAAACCATATTGAATGTGTGTCAGATATTGGATAAGGCCAATGCAGTGCGCCCACAGCAATAAAGAACTCTTAGAATGTCTATTGTCTGCGCTCACACAGACCTTGACTTTGACCTTTATCACCTTTAATCTCATTTTTTGGAATGCAGACTCAAAGGATTCACGGTGCAGTTTGGCCCAGTGCTACCATAATTCTGTTCATTTTGGTGATTTGATTTTTAGGGGTGCATCGATGCAGCTGCATTCAATAATTTCACAATGTGCATCGTAAAGATTGACGACGTCATGTAAAAGCATTTGCATTTTCTAACGCCAGAGGGCGCAATCATGTGCTCATTAAAAACAAAGAATTGGTTGTGAATTACCCGTGTTGACTTGTAGAGGCAGTTCTCGCCTGGAAGTGAAGCAGTTTTTATTCACAGGCACTGAAACAGGCTAGGGACAATCCTGATCAGAATTTCCAGTGGACCCGTATAAACTGCAAATTCAGCTACTTCCTTCACGCTGTGGCCTTTGGCACACCCAAATGCATTAACATCTGATTTGCGACACGTCATCCACATCGTCCACACATTGAATGAGACATTCACTGCACTGTACCACCTCTTCTCAATCTATGAATCCCACCGCACATCCCACAGCTATTTCTAACTGGATGATCCTTCTGCAGCGCCATCTGCAGGAGCATAGATTTACTACCAATTAAATCAAGCAGGTTGATTACTTTTTTTTGGTCAGAGAAGCTTATATGGTGAAGCTACAGATCATTTTATTTACACTTGTAAAGCTCTGTTTCTAGTCATTTATTTTAAGTATAGGGAACGCCATTTTTCATTTTTTAAAAATGCTTTCAAGGTAAGTTATTTCAAAAATCAGAAGAAAATCAAATGGTCAAATTCAGTATTACCCCTGTAAATACAGTAGACACACTATCTGGCAAAAAGCATATAGACATCTCATCTCAACAGTGGTTTCCCTGCTTGGGTGGAGTTTGCATGTTCTCCATGTGTCTGCATGGTTTTTTATTCTACATTCCAAAGACATGGTCAACTGGGGTCGCTAAAACGTCACTGTGTGAGTACAAGAGAGTGTGTTTGTGAAAGTGCCCAGTCTAGGGTTGGTTGCTTAACCAGGAGGGCACCGTGGGACTGAACTGGATCAAGCAGGCATGAAAATGGACGACTGAATGATATTTGAGCCACACAAAACTTACAGGTTTGTGACATGAAGGATTCAGGATGCATGGAATGTCTATACACAAAGAGCAGAACAACCTGACACATATTACATACATTTCCAGCATTTAGCAGACGCCCTAATCCAGAGTGACTTACAACTTATACAGTCTTACAATCCAAGCAATTGTAGGTTAAGGGTCTTGCTCAAGGACCCAAGCTGTGGCAGCTTGGCAGAGGCGGGATTTGAACCCTGGACCTTCTGGTCCAGACTCCAGTACCTTAACCGCTAGGCTACCATGGTCTCCCATAGCTCATATATCTCCATATTGTAAAATATCAATAGATGACAAAAGCCTTGCGTTGGAAAACATTAAAGAACATCACGTGTGGTGGCATGTTTGCCAACCATCCTAATCAGCAAACTTAGACCCACACTTGACCATCACTAACCAGCACGGACCAAGATGGAAATTGTGCTGGTCACGGTTGTTCTTAGCTGGCTGTTGTGTTTGTGGTGCAGCTAACCTCTTCTCCACACCACCCACATATACTTTACAAGCTGCGCATATTTACAGTTATACAGTCCTACAGTTATACAGTCAGAGTCATGACCCAAAGCTTACCATAATAATTCAACCTGGGTTATTTGATTAAATTACACTGTAGTCATTTGATTGAGTTTATACAAGGCAACTCATAACAGAAATGTTCATTTGGTCATTCGGTTTGTGTTCGTTATGTTTCTGCATGAAGCTTATCTTACCAGAGCCATGTTAGTCACCTCCTAGGGTTTCTGGACTCCAGGAGGAAAGGCTGGACGAATGATCATCTCCATGCTATAGTAATAAAGCCAAAGCTAAATTTATGTGTATAGTGCGTTTTTCAATGGAGCATCATATAAAAGTAGCTTTTTCAATTTCTATTATCTTCTATTGTCTATGACCAAGACCATGCTGAGTAAGCCTAGGGTTACAGTGGCAAGGAAACTCTCAAAGAATTACGAGGAAGAAACCATGGGAGGACCACGACTAAACAGTGCGCCATACAGATTGTCCAAGGGTGGCAGATGGATCGAAGCTTGTTCCTCCATGTGAGCTCATTCTTCGAGTATTAATCCAACCGTGAAAAGGAGGAGTCAATCGCTGGCATGTGGGCCTCCTTCCTCTGTGTAAGTATTCTTAACGCATCATGGAGCACAATGGAGCATCATGGAGCACGCATTCAAATTGGGAGGAAAAAATGTGCAAACAGCCATACAACTGAGCTCTTGTCAGCTCTTTAGGAAAGTGCCACAGAGATTGTGTATTTTTGTATGAGCAGAGCTGTGTCAGTTATTGCTTGGGCACCCATCCTGTAAACTTTGTCCTTCAACCCTCCTCAAGCTTTGGTCATGTGAAGATAATAGAGGAAAGCATAGGGGACAAGGGCTTTTCTAGACTACTCGTCATACTAGGGCACATGCATAATTTAGATGGGCAAAACTCTACCCCTCTGCTTACCAATCCACCGTAGGGGCACAACTGTGCATGGAAATAAGCCTGTTAAACTCTAAACAGATGAACTGATGTGACACTAAAGTGGGCGTTACTCTGGATGAGAAATCAAAAACGACTTAATGACATTTTATTCATTGTATGAACTAAATACATAGTTACGAGCTTTGCCTGCAGAGTGACTGACTTTATTCTACGTGTTTGCGGATGAGAAAACAACAAAAAAAGCTGGTTCTGACTGAAAGTGTTGCAGAATTTTGAAAGATGTTTTGGAAATGTAGTGCTTGTAACGTGCAGTTCTGCTCTGCAATCAAGGGTAAAATGGACTGCTTACAACCATCATTTTAAGGGGGGCACATGATAACGCCTCTGACAGGGGAGTTCTGATAAGATCAGTTCTTATCACAAAGATAAAACAGTAAAAAAAAAAAAAAAGAAAAAAAAGTACTTCTTCTTGGACCGCAGGCAGCTAGAAGTAAACTTTCTGATTTGACAAAAAGTCTGGACGGTAGGTCAGTCAATCCATGTGAAGGAGTAAAAGATCTTGGTGTTATTATTGACCCCAGTGTTTCATTTGTAGCTCATGTAGACAATATTAGCAGGACAGCTTATTTTCATTTAAGAAACATCTCTAAGCTAAAAAACTCATCAATTCTAAAGGTAGGCAGAAACAGTAATCCATGCCTTTGCTACGTCTAGATTGGGCTACTGTAATGCATTGTTGTCTGGATATTCCAGCAGGTGTTTACACAAGCTTCAGTTAGTAGAGACCGCTACAGCCAGAGTTCTAACTAGACCTGAAAAATACCATCAAATCACCCGTTTTACTTACACTAACTACATCGGCTTCCTGTTAAACTTTTACTTTCAACATGTAAAGCTCTAAATGGTCTCGCTCCACAATATCTGATATATATACATATATATAGCGGGAGGCAGAGCTTTCTCCTACAAAGCCCTCAAAATATGGAGCGGTCTTCCAATGTTCCCAATTCAGACAGTCTCAACGTTTAAAATCGAGGCTCAAGACTTCTTGTTTAGTCAAGCATTCGATCTGTAGTTCTGGTTCCAGTTTTAGTCCTTCATATGTTAAAGGTACAAAGATCACGTCTAAGTCATTTCCTCTTTCTGCCGAGGTTCTCGCTCCAACGGTGACCCTGCTGTCGGAGATGAGATCAGACGGAACGACCAGCTATGCTGAAGATGTTCCCTCCTGCTCCCATCTCTACACAGCCACATTACATGTTTTTATTTAAATGTTTTATTATATCATGTTAATTATGTCTATTACCCAAACGAGGTCGGGTTTCCCTTCCGAGTCTGGTTCCTCTCAAGGTTTCTTCCTCTTAATCTAAGGGAGTTTTTCCTTGCCACTGTCACCATTTGGCTTGCTCATTAGGGACAACAGAATCCAATTTGTGACAATTGTTCATGCATCAGTGTAAAGCCGCTTTGTGGCAATGTCTATTGTAAAAAGCGCTACACAAGTAAAATTGAATTGAATTCCATCGCCAATATGAAATAAGTATTATTCAGTGCGGACATTTTCATTGGTGGAACTGGATCTCTACAGCCCCTCCAGTCCTCAGCTCTGAATAGTATTAAGCAGGTATGGAAATACTCTGAGCGACCACGAGATTTCTCGCTACTAGAGGGAGCTGCAGCACCCTTACATCTTTAAATAACTGTAGAAATTCTTTGTTAATGAGGTTAACCCTGGTAAAATGTTTAGACTCCCACAATCATTTAAAGAAGCATCCTCCAAACCAGGTGCTCATAGCTTTTGCTACTTATTTAAGAACCATAAAGCTGTCTGAAATGGTGAAAAGGAGCAAGGATACTAAATATTTGCAACTGTTTTTAAACCACCTTTTGTAAATGAGAAAAGGGTGAATAGGCGAAGATATGTTAAAGGTCACAAAAATCAATCATGTAACATAACATCATGCTACGTTTCTGAAAATGGTTACTGATGAACATACACAGAAGGAGAACTGCTGATGGACGTAATTGGACCAGAGCCATGTTATTCACCACTGAGGATTTTTGTCGTAATCAAGATTAAGGGGAAAAAAGCTGGAAGATCCATATAGCATCTCCATGCTATTGTTGTATCTCTACAGACTGAGGAGCTCATTCTCCCTCAGTGTCCACGAGTGTATAGATCCACGTGTGGCATCAGCTTTTTGCTTCCAGGAAAAAAAAAATTTGCAGGAAAATCAGAATATATATGGTTTCCATCAACGTTCTGTCTTTGTTTCTAATTCTGCTAGTGCAGATTCACCCTTGTACCTGGCTGCAATCGATTTTCCACATACCTTTTATTCTCATCAAATAAAAATACGGCTCATAAAAATAAGAGGACATTTCAAACTGAAATATCTCCTGATTTTTGCAAGCAGTGTAGTATTTTGCAAAGGGAACTAGCACTCTTTATTGGGGGGGGGGGGGGGGGGCAAAG
>JAUZST010077463.1:0-20988 GCA_034779995.1 Parotocinclus haroldoi | reverse complement strand
TTCTATGTAGCACCTTTGGTCCTGGAGGAACGTTGTTTCGTTTCACTGTTTACTGTACTGTATATGGTTGAAATGACCATAAAGACTACTTGACTTGACTTGATTTATTAATTAAGTCACTCTGAATAAGGGCACCTGCTAAATACTGTAAATGTAAAGTAAGTATTGACATGTGTACCCTTCTGCTGTGTTCACTCAAATAAAAAAAAAGTACAATAACAGATTTTAAAGACAAAGATAAAAGTTATATCTTAAAGCTGTAGTAGATATAAAAAGTGTTTTAATGAAACATTGCTATGTCTGCATTGCTCAAGACTCAAGATTCTGGGGACTATTGTTACGAAGATACACTGCTTGCAAAAATTTGAGGAAATATTTCATTTTGAATATCTCCTTATTTTTGTCAGCGGTATACGGTGGAGGAAATAATTATTTGATCCCTTGCTTTCGTAATTTTGCCCACAGCCAAACAGTCTATAATTTAATTATTTGGTTTATTTTAACAGAGAAAAACAGAATATTTAAGAAAATCCAGAAAATCTAATTGTATAAAACATATACATATGTATTTGCATTTTGCAGAAAGAAATAAGTAATTGATCCCCTACCAAACATTAAGAGTTCTTGCTCCTACAGACCAGTTAGATTCTCCTAATCAATTCCTTCTTAAACTCTTTATTGAAGAGGCTGAGGGTAAAGGTGATGGACTGGCCAAGCATGTCTCCAGACCTAAACCCAATAGAACATCTTTGGGGGATCCTCAAGTGGAAGGTGGAGCAGCGCAAAATCTTGAATATCAGCCAGCTCCGTGATGTCGTCACGGTGGAGTGGAAAAGCATTCCAGTAGCAACCTGTGAAGCTCTGGTAAACTCCATGCCCAGGAGAGTTAAGACAGTTCTGGAAAATAATGGTGGCCACACAAAATATTGACACTTCAGGAACTTTCACTAAGGCATGGACTCACTTTTGTTGCCGGTGGTTTAGATATTAATGGTTGTATATTGAGTTATTTCGAGGGAAGAATAAATTTACACTGTTATATAAGCTGCTCACAGACGACTTTTCATTGTGTCATTTTGTCAGTGTTGTGTTATGAAAAGATATACTTAAATATCTGCGGAAACATGAGGGGTGTACCCACTTTTGTGATACACTGCATTTCCTCCACTGTATATCAGCAACAATGTGTTCTAGGTGCCCACAGAACGCAGGGCACAAACATAGCCATGCGCTGAATGGTACACCATGTGCATATCTTAAAACTGTATTACCTCGAGAAGAAAGAGTCTGAGATCCACATAAGTGTCTGTCTTGATGTGCTAAATCTGGAAAAGAAAAGTTTTAACATTTCATTTTTACACTTCAGGCTCCCCTTTTACATAGTCTTAATGTTCAAAAACATTTGTATTTAAAATCCTATAAACTGTATGCTACTCATTTTCAAATTAAAAATGTTGCTCTATCCCATAAAACACTGAGTGAGTCCTATCGATTCCCTCCTGTCCTGTCTGGAAACTTGCATATACAATAAATATTTTACAACAGAGCATCATCGCAAAGCAACTTTACAAAAATGTTTTGAGCCTACAATGGCAGTGGAGAGGATAATCTGCCTAAATGAGATGAGATAGACAGTGCACTGTGGTCATAAAGGGTCAGCAGCAATACTCAAGAAGATTGTGATGTTGGTATTGTGGTAATGGTTAGCTCAGTTGGTATTTAGGGGCTCAAAAAGTGCCAAGAAAATATTCTATCACAATTAGTCTGAACCACTGATACAAGGCAAGATGGATCCCCGTTTTCATGTTGGCTATTCTGACCCTACCATCTGAATGCCTCATTCATCAGACTTCCAATCTTCTATTGTCCAGTTTTGATGAGTCTGTGTGAACTGCAGACTAAGTTGACTGAGACTACAATTCACCAGTTACCAGAGAACTGCTGCTCACTGGATATTTTCTCTTTTTCAGATTCTCTGTAAATCCTAGAGATGGCTAAAACCCCAGTAGGTCAGCAGGTTCTAAAATACTCAGATCAGCCCATCTAGCACCAACTACAATACAGCATTCAAAATCACTTAAACAACCTTTCTTCCTCATTCTGCTGATTTGTTTGAACCTAAGCAGGTCGCCTTGATCATCTCTCATGACTAAATGCATAGAATTGCCGCCATGTGATTGGATAAGAGATATTATTCTAATATATGGAGCCAATCGTAAATTGAGCAAACTTAGGTTGACAGCGGCAAGTAAAAACTCCCTAACTGTTAAAAGGAAGAAGCTTTTGGAGGACCAAGACTCAAAAAGGGGCATATTCTCATTGGGTAGTTTAGATATAATATGTAAATGTTAAACAAATTTATCTAGTACTAGTTTAAACAACAGAGTAATATGTACAGTAATATTAACTATTAAATTAAATGTAAATATTTACAGCTGAATAAAATAAGGCAAAAAATATTTATTAAAAATATAAGCATATTGTTATTTAGTCCAATACACAGTGTCATAAAGGATTATTGGGAGTAACGGAGTTACTGCCCTCTAGTGGCATGGTGGGGCAGAAATGAATGTTTATTAGTAAATGAAATAAGAGTTGTCCAAACATGAAATATCTCAGGTTCATACAGTCTGCAATGAACTGAAATTTGATCAAAAGTAAGAAACACTGTGTGTATTTTTGATGCATTTTTCATACTGTCCCAACTTTTTCTAATTTGGGGTCAATGCAGATTATTTTATATTATATACAGAATGAAGTTTGGAAGACAACATAACTTGTTTAAGACAGATCTATTATTTATTCGACTAAGTTACAAAAACTAGGCAAATAGATTGAGTAAAGCACCCAATATCCGTTTTGGTCCATTACAGACTGAATTACAGATAACTAAAGTCAAAGTAAATGTGAGAAATAATGTGTTATTCACATGCATTTTCTACAGTGTGACAACTCAAGTAAACAATGTCAACATACAGAGAATGTATGAACAAAGTGGCCTTAATCTACAGTACTGTAAGGAAATCATGTCTGCATGAAGCACATGGTTAGTTCCATGTTCAACTTAGCCTAAGTCATTGTTTTATACATATTATTACATTTTATCATACAGCAAATGTATCTTCTCTTTAGTCATCCTTATACGATTGTGTATAGGGACCCTACTCTAGGTTCTCAAACGTACATCCGTTGTTTTATTAGCACAGTTGAATGTTATGATATGGTATCTTAGTGTTTTGGAAGAGTACCGCGGTATAACTTAACCATATCGTCCAGCCACTGCAAAAACGCAGTCTAGTGTAAACATGTTCACGCTGTGTTGGTGTCAGTAGGAAACACAGCTAGAGTTTTTGTAAGTGTCAGTTGTTGTAAGTCAGGCCTGACCAAATGGATTATTCAGACCCTCGCCATGTAAATATAACATCACGCAAACAATCCCAATTATTTTGTATAGCTTTTGTTTTAGTATTACCTTGTTCCTCCGACGTTGAGCTGGATGATGTCACCCATGCCAGCTGTAGATCCGTTACACATTCCTGCCATTCTCTCGCTCCTCTTATCCAGATTCAGGCGTTTATTCCCTGCAGCTCCTACAGTACTTTAAAACACTAAGCTTCGCTACAAGGCCGTGAATTGTGTATGGGTTTTGCATTTCTCGCTGTATCCGCGGTGGCGCAATAGCAATTAATCAGTTTGGATGTGGAAAAGTAAAAGACGCTCATTCGACAGAAGGGCCATGTTTGCGCGTGTTTTGCGTTCACCGATATCACTGGGCGTTAGTACAAGCCGACGCCATGCGTTTCGACCCCAACAGAGCATCCAATCATAGAGGCAGTCGTCAGCACAAGCCCCGCCCACACCCGCCTATTGGCTGTCACGGAGCTGTTAAACCATCTGTCATTTTTATGGGCCGTTTAGAGGAGTGGGAATCGGGGAGCTGCCAATTCGAAATTACAACCGTTTCCACTCATTCACTTACGCGCTGTTCCGTACCGGTTCAATCCTATTTAGGGTCGCTGGTAAGTAAGCATGCCCCGGAGAGGACACTGGTCTATCGAAGGGGTCCCCAATGCACCCCTGTTGGATGATAGCCCCACCTCCGGGACTCATTTTTATTTCGTTTGAAGCGGAGTAATACTAATAATAATACTTTATTTCTTATATAAATGGAACACGGTATAATGTTTTATATCTGTGAGTGGCAAAAGTATATAAACCATTAGGATTAGCAGTTAATCTGAAGGTAAAAACAGACTCTTGTTTTAAATCAGTGGGATGACAATCAGGTGTGAGTGGCCACCTTGTTCTAGTGAAAGAACAGCGATATATCACATAAAGCATGTTAGATTTATTTATATAGCGGTTTTTTTTTTTACAACAGAGCATTGTCTCAAAGCAGCTTTACAATTTTAGATTATCTTCTAATATCTAAGGCCAATTTCAAACTGAGCAAGCCTAGGTTGAACATCTGATCTTTGTCTGCATAGCCATGTCTGTTAAAGTGTATTTGTGGCATGACGGTTTAATGAGAAGTGTCATGTCTGGAGAACGGAATACACTTTCCGACCATTCCACCATGAAATAAGATGTGGTTTGCTGTATCATTGCTATACCAATGAATTCTGCATTATATCAACACATCCTAGAGACAAAAATCAGGATGTCTGTCCATGAACTGAATCTCAAGGCAGTTTGGGTCCTGAAACAAGACAACGATCCTAAGTAGTCAAGTTGTTCTATTAAAGTATGGTTAAAGTGGATAAGAGTAATTGCTTAAAGGTAACATGTCAGAATGGCCAAGGCAACTGCCTGACCTTAATCTAATAGAAATGCTACAGTAGGACCTGAGTTGAGAAGTCCATGTGAAGCCCACCAACATTTCAGAGTTGAAGCTGTTCTGTATGGATTGGGTGAAAATTCAAACTGCTTTGCAGGACTGATCTACAGTTAGCAGTAATGTTTCCTTGCAGTGACTGCAGCACAGCGGGTCATATCAGCTGAAAGAAAAGGTTCACATAAATTTGCCACACACAGATAAATTGCACATTTCAAAATAGAAATTACCAACTGTATTATTTCTGTCTCGTTTGTTTAATTGGGTTCTCATTATCTATTTTATTGCTACTGTGAAATTCTGATGTTTCATGCACCACTGGAACTTATATTTCCAGTTTGAACCCCATAATGGACTGGCCTTCTTTCCAAACTGCATCTCTGCCTCCGCCCAGTGATTCCGGAGACCTTGACCAATATAAGCTGTACTAAATGTGATGCTGGCTTGGTCTATCAGCATACAGATCTTTAAGGTGAATGCATTCAAAAATGAGGTCTGTGAGCTCCGAAGGTTCCTAAACTACACAGTAAGCATACGTTTGTTAAAGTAGGCAGTTGACACAATTCATTGGGAGGACTGAGGCCTACAGCTGAGGCATAATTTGCTTTTGAATGACTGAAGGCATTCAGGAATGACCTAATAGTGAAAATATGTACAATGTTAGGTTTAAACTTAGGGTGTCTTTGTGCTGATACTATTTATATAGCATGACATGAGCATGTAGTTTGATGAGCATGTAGTTTGTTCACTGACAAGAATTTAAGTACACTGATCAAGGACACATTTCCTTTTTAAGGAATTCTTTCAAGACATGGACATCTAAATCCCAAGCCTTTCATCATTTATCAGCACAGTGGGAGGGTTTTAGCTTCCCATACTATAAAATGGACAGGTAGTAAATAGGCTTAATTCAGGTGCAGTTCAGAATGAGGTAGAATTGTTTCGTGTTGGCCACATTGTGGGTTTATGGTGCTAGTAACTTGAATATGTTAATGATTGGCAAAAAGGAGTGACTGAATTTGGGTGTGTCAAATGTCGTAGTGTAAAGGAAAATTCAGGAGCAGTCACACATCTGGATTAGCCCTTGTGAAACCTCTTGAAAAACTGGAAATACACAATGCCAGAAATCCATGAAATGACGCTGTCAGGTACATTTCAGTCACATTTTTTGTTTTACTCACAAAAATTAGCAGATGTTTCATTATGGGAGATTTCATTTTAAAGTATCACCTAATTTTTGTGAGCAACTTACATACATCAGTCTTCATCACTGCACCATATTTTAAATTCCGTTCTGTACAGAGCTCTGTTAGCTGCACAGCCAGTTCCAAAGATGTCAAACTAATAACAATGAAACAAATGATGACATACTGCTTTATATTTGCTGTAGTTTCTCTGAAAGTCAAGCTGCTGGAATATACAGACAGAAGATCAGTTTCACCATTCAAAATGCACATTCTAAACTTTATTGGGTGTTCCATGTATCTTCCTTAATTTCTCAAGTACATAATTTAGAGAGGTGGAAACACGTCACTGAGTGGTAAGTAACAAGTGAATCTTGTCACAAGTCAGTATGTGCAAGAAAAATGCAAAAGATGACTAAAATAATTACCCACTTGCTGAGGTATTCAGATATGTCATTTTTCCCCTTTGTTTCTGAAATGAAAAGGGTCCACAGGGTCATTTGACATTTGACTCACCATGTATATCTTCTGCTTTTAAACTATACTGAAAGGACAAACTTGTTATTCTAAAGCTAATGGAGCAGCCTCTGGGATTAGACCACAAACACATACAGTATTTAATGACTTCGGGTGTAAATTCATACCGAAACTATGTTCATGATGAATCTCAAGTAAGATCTCACCGTATTCACATTCAGAGTTTAAATAAGAGAGTTCTTGATTTTTATCAAACCAATACTAAATCAAACTCTGTACCTCTGACTGTTCCTGCCTCTCTGTACCCATTCTCTATGTCGCCCAGGAAAGAGGGACGTGCCCCCCTCCCCGTCCCTACGGGATTTCAGCTAAGCTCTCTTACAGCGATCCAGCGCCATGTACAAAGAGCCCAGTTACACGATTTAATATTATTTCAACACTTCAATATAAATCATTATGTTAAAAAATTGGCTTGTAGAGGTTTTTGAGTCTCTTTGAGTCTTAAAAGCCAGGTCTGATTCCAAGTCCAAGCCATTTTGACAGTAAAGTCAAAGTGAAGTCACAAGTCGAGCCGGACTCGAGTCCAAGTCATGTGACTCCAGTCCACACCTCCGCTAATTTCTTGGGACCTTTTTCCTTATTTTGTCCCTTGTATATGTATATTTTGTTTATTAAATACCCAACACTTATATTGATGTTTATATTCCCAAGCAATCTGTAATTTAATTAGTATTAATTAGTAATTTAATCACCTTCGGATAAGAACTAAATGTATACTGGGTGTGTTACTCAACCTATCTACCAATCTCTATTTAAGGGTCAATATCTTAAACAATCTGCCTTTTTGGTCTTTAGAATAGATAAAGCTAACATATAAAAAAACAGTAATTATTTAGAAATATTTACAAAGATAAGGGGCTGCCTGATTAACACAAATAAGCTGTAACACAAAAAACAGTACAGCACGGCACTGCTTTGGTGCAGCTCGTCTTTCCTTCTAGCATTTAATGATTATGAATAAATCCCTACAATCCCATCCCATTCCATTACCAAACTGTGCCTGTTCTGAGGGATTGAAAGGTTACCAGCTTAAATATGTACATGAATATTTATTAGCATATTTTGTGAAACTGTTTTGAACAGCTCAAAATGAAACTTTCTGATGCCCTGGGTTCAAATCTCAATTGGTGCTTACAATGTGAACTTTGGGTGGTGCATTTACAGATAACCTTCAGCCAGTGGGCTGCACAGGGTGCTATACTGCTGTTCTGAGGCCAGACAAAAAGGGGATATACATTTTGATGAAAGAGATGTGAGATTATATGGAGTTCATGATGATCTAGTGACCCCTAAATGGGAGCAGCTGAAAGGATGACTGGGAAATGTCCGTTCCTTTACCTACTGCAGATTTTAAAGAAATGGAATAAACCAGCTAACCAAACCATTGTTCCCTATTAAACATACTCTCAAAATAACATTTCTAACAGTGAGATATACAAAACAAAAAGTCCACTTGTCCAAATATATAACAAAGTATAAGGATTCAAGAGCTGAAACGCAAGTATCTCACTTCCAGTAAGAACTTAGTTATGTACAAAAAAATAAGTCTCACAGCATTCATTTCAAAGCTAAGAGAAAGATTGAGTGCATAGAGTATTATCAAGCTATAGCAAAAGTATTCTCAAACTAAAACTGGAACAAGCTTGTATGGAGGAAAACAAAATCCGATCAGAAGTGATGGAAAGGAAGAGTCCTCATTTGAAATTAGCATAGTCAGAATAGATATCCACAAAATCTTGTACCACTTTGTAACAGAAGTCATACTGTTCCTGAAAAAGACAAACAAGCATCAGATATTTATTTATTAGTTAGGGTGCTCAATTTATGCACTAATAAATAAAAATTTAAAATATTTATGTTAACCCGTTTAGTCCCCATATCACTATTTCCTAAATTCTACACAGCATATATAGCACTCTTAGTCTATAGACAGAAATGTGAATGAATTTGGAGACTCCCTTACTGGTCATTAAAGAATATTCTGTCATCCAAATACAAGACAACACAAGAGGCTGAGTACATGTGTGCAAAGTTTGACAACATGCCTCCCAGTTTACACGTGTCAAATAAAATTCCTTTTTAAAATGAATACTTCACGTTACCGTTCTGATAATCACAGCTAGGAAAAAGAAATGCATCTGGAACAACAGGCACCGCCCATCTGGCCACATGACACCCTCAGACCCCAATGGCTTGAAGGTGCCAGTAACCCCCCTGGACGTTATGCAAGTCCAGGAAACCATGCCTGGACATTCTGATGGACCTGGACAGCCAATGACTTAAGCGCAACTCCATTTTTTCAAACCTCAATTCAATTCAATAAAATTTTATCTATATAGCGCTTTTTATAACGTAACATTGTCTCAAAGCAGCTTTACAGTAATACAAGATCTTAAAAGGCCAATTCCAAGTTGAGCAAGCCTAGGGCGACAGTGGAAAGGAAAAACTCCCTAAAATGGTAGGAAGAAACCTAGGGAGGACCAAGACTCATCAGGGGACCCGTCCTCCATGGGCGGCCTAGATGTTAATTAAGTAAATACTAAATGTAAATTAAATTATAGCAAAACCAGTTTAAAATAAATAAATGATTATTATTTTTTTTAAATTAAAATTAAAACCTCTCTTTGGAAGAGGCAAGGCTCAAACCATACAGCACTACTATGACCCCGCCACAAAACCTGTATCTCCACCTCATACAGTTACCCAAGGACTAAGAGATCTTCTTCTAATAAGTGTTCAGGCTGTTCTGTAGGCAAAACATGAGGATACTCCTCGTTATATATAATGTATTGTTATCAGATTCTGTTATTTTAGTTAAAGACATTACACTTTTATTGATACCTGAGCATGTCAGTTATGTAGAGATGCACTATAGGGACAAATGTTTGTAGACATTGCTTCAGCATTATTTGTTCTTATAAAAGGGCTTTAAACTAGATGTTGAAAAATGACTGGCCCTTTAATGTAAGACACTAAGACCTGAATCACTTTTGCCATTCTAGTGCATTTTCAAGGTGTCAAGAACGGAGTCGAGGTCAATGTTTTGTGCAAGCCAGCCAAGTTACCAATAAAATTGTTTTTTAACCAATTATCATATTGAAGGAAAACAGGGAAGAAAGTTGATGAGCTGACTTGTTAAAAGCTGAAACCTATAATTGTGTCACATTGAGAGTTACTAGGGTATCAGTACAAGCAGTTCTACTGCCACTGTTTGCTTGAGGAGAATCTAGAAATGTATGATTTATACTGTGAATGTGTTACAAGTGAGTGATGCTGAAACGACAGAGATCAATAATTAAAAGGGGTGTCCATAAACATTTGCCCCTATACTGTAGATCCTAGCATGGTGTTCTTTGCTTAACTTAGTCACGTAAGCATCCACAGTGCCGTGTGAATCTTACCACAGTTTGGACCATGTGTGGTCTCTGGGTGCGTAAACTCTTCACTGTCTGGAACACATCCAATAAGCCCTCAGCTTTAACCCGCTCCAAAATGTTGCTGAGAGCAATAAATGTCCCAGTCCGGCCTGCACCAGCACTGATTAAACCAAAACGAAAATGGTGATATTCAGGACACGTATTATTCTGAAAGTAGCACCAGTGTGAGACTGTACCTGCAGTGCACCACTATGGGGTGGTTGCCAGATTGCTGCTGCTGTTTCTGCACTGCAGCAATCAGGTCAATCATCCCTTTTCCATCTGCTGGGATTCCAATCTCTGGCCAGCCATGGAAGTGAAAATGCCTAACCAGGCGATTCTGCTTCTCCTAAAATACACAGAAATGTATTAGCCAAAGAAGATAATTTACATAATAATAATGTAAAATAAATACTAATCATATAGAAAACTGAAAACGATGTGCATGTAGTGCATGTAGTGTGTTGTTCTGAACACATGTTTTACATGCACATTTTTATTAGTTGTCCTTTAGCCCTAAGCACAGCACTGCCACAGCCTGAATGCTGTTGTTTGGAATTCTTCACCAAGGACTGACAATTGGGTATTTAAAATAAATTCCAGCTCCCAACCTCACAAACTATTCCAAGTTTGTGGCACACTACTCTACCAGCGTGACTACTACATTACCCAATTAATATCCGGCCAGTGTTGGTTCTTTGGTGCTCCATTAATGGATGGGTTAAATAGCAACATATGGGAAGCAGTACTACGCAGTGCGCATAAAGTGTATGGTAGCTAATAAAATGCAGCTTCCACTGCAGATTTAATAAACAGCCATAATACCACATAAAAAACAGTCAAAGAGGATAGCTTACAGGTGCGTAAGTGAGCAGCAAATCTCGGAGACTAAAGGTCTCATACAGTGCATCTCTCTTCAGATCCACACTGTAGTCTCCGAATGAAACACTGCCCTCTGAGGGCCAGTAACGGACGCACTTCTCCTGTAAACAGACAGAGGCAATTAGGCCTGTATAAGGGTTGTGTCAAGTAATATTTATTTTATCATAGGGTAGAATTTAAGTTAGACCATGTAAAGGAAGAAACAAATACACACTGAGACTGCAAACTAACGTATGAACATAAGCACTGATCCTGAGGCTGTGTACAGGCCGATGTTTTCTCAAAACACAAACTTCACTACACAGTATTACAATTTGATCAAACATCATGTTGCTACCAAGTGCATTGCCGCTGACATATAGTAATATGTGTAATAATCACAAGGGGTGCAGGGGTGCAGAACCTGATCTGAAAATAGTAGGTGTGGCTGCAGGTTTTCTAGCCAACTTAATAGCTTCTACTCCTGATTCCACTTCCGCAATTGATCTCAAGCAGCTGATTAGCTTTAGCATAGCATAGCTAAATGTGATTACAGATGTGGTCTGATAAGACACTGAGTCTAGTCACAAAAGGGCATGAATGTACTTCCCTGCTGCTCTAAAAAGGCTCCCAGAGATTTCCCACATGCCTCTATAATACACTCTAGCATTTAGGCTGTTCTGACCTAACTGTTATGAGGCAGTGGGAGCAGTGGTTCCATAAGGGCACAAACTGGTTTTCTACTGGTTGCCTGCTGGAGCCTGGTTACATGGCAACCAGTAGAGAGGATCATTTTCTTTGCAGACAAGAACAGCTCTTACAGTTTCATTGTCCACCATCCAGACACAGGATACCATTTGAGACATATATTTATGCCTCTATGCGTAACCATAATATCTTGCATCCAGGCCAACGCAGGATACAGGCCTACCAGTATACTAGTGCCTCCTTTTAACTGTTCAGTTTTCCCCAGTAAACTTATTTTTTCACTCTGTTATAATTACATGCATAGTTTCATCTGATCCAAACAATTCTTTGGTGCATTATGTTTTATCAGTGCTAATACTGACTTATATAATCAGTCTTTATTAGGTTGCATTTCACAACAAAATGTAAATGGTTTCAAATTTAAATACCTAAATATGGTTCTTAAGCCCTATTAGACCGCAAATCACTTGTATGGGTCAAAACACAAAGTTGTTAGTTTTGGATAATCTTGCTTCTGCATTTTGTCTGAGGAATTGCAGTACTTACAAAAAGACCTGTACTTGGTAAGTAAAAACAAGGGCTAACTATGTAAAGAAGTTGCTTAAAACACTTGGTTTTAACCAGCTTAATGGGGTAAAATTTGACAACATCAATGATGTTTTTCAAACGCTTACTTGGTTTTCACCAAAGTATGGTGTCTACTTAGTGTGTGCTTCCTTGTAATATGGTTAAACAGGTTGCCTGTGTTTCCAGCAGGCACGTCAGGATTGTCTTTGCATATTTTAAAAAACAAGTGTTATGTCATGTTTCCAATGGATAAAATTTGACGAGTACCTTATTAATAATGATTAACCTTTTTCATCATAAATTCTTCAAAGTGCTGACAATGAGGATGTGTTTTAAGGTTATGTCCAATCCGGGCTATCAATTGACTTGTGCATTTGTCAAGGTAAATGTGAGCTGGTCAAGCAAACAGTGTCTTGGCTAGATGTTAAAACACTTTGTGATGGCATTCAAGAATTTTCAGGACAACTAACAATGCTTTTGACACAGGTTCTTTCTGGTAAGGATGGCTGGGGGGATATTTAAATCATTCATAATCTAAAATCATAACTTCACCCACCCATGAAATATGACTGCTGTAATTAATGCTCACTCTAAGAAGAATGTTCTGTATCATTTGATTTTTTTTAAAAATCTTTTTAAGTAAGAACATTTGTGTCTTACTGCGTCTTTAAACTATTTTTATGAGAGTTAAAGACATTTCCATAATGTAATTGGGCCACCTATAAAATGTACTAGTATATACATATACAGACCCGTGAAAGGCCTCAAGACACAACAAAAATGAACACTGTGTGTTATGGCAATGTGTCCCCATTTGAATAGAGCTTTATGTACAGAGGTTGTCCATGTAAGGAGAAAGGATTCAAACAGTCTGAGAAAACAGATGAACCCTAATATAGAAATGGTGAAATGAAAAGCTCTTTACCTGCTCTCTCTCCTTTAGCTCAGTCAGCATGACGATGGAGTGACACTTCCACTCCCACACCATACGCCAGAAATCCTGCACAGTGTGGGCTAATGGAGCCTGTGTAGCTATGAAATAATCTTTCAGCCTGTAACCCTGCAAACAAAATCCACAGTTACATTTACAGTACTAGCACATTTCATTATTGTCATTATTGTATGACTCAACTATGTTTTTCCCCCTAAAACCTTTGCTTAGGCTCGCCGTTTGGGTGGCACTGAGATCTGACATACTACTTCACCAAAGTCCCAAACAGTGCCTATCAACAGTGGCAACTTGGCAGAGGTGGAATTTGAACATTTTGATTTGTGTTGTCATGGCACCCATTAGATATCCTGCCATTGACGTCCAGCCTTTGTTTGAAGTGATGTCATGAGCGAGAAACCTGGACTGGTATTAACTGGAGCCGTAGCTTATTTGGCAACAAATCCAGGTTCTTTTTGGGACTAATCACAGTCGGGTTTGTGTATGGAGGTGTGGTGAATGCTTCAATTCTGTCTTTGAATTGCTGGAGTGATGATCTGGGGAGCCTTCACATACGACCCCAGTATTGATACAAGGAACACTAACTGCTAACTGCGGTATGTACAAAACATCCTGCGGCCACATCTCTCATGTGGAAGGTCTACCAACTGGCATTTTTCAGCAGGATAATGCTCGCCCACAGACAATATTTACCAGGAATATAATTTCCTTGGCCTGATTATCGCCATGTAGCAATTATGGGACCAGCTTGGACCAGCTTCGGTAGCCCATAAGGATCTAGAGGCCCAGCTGCAATATCTGTGAGCAAATGTGCTGCAGGATACTGTACAGTAGCTTTATTCTCCATGTCTAACCATATCCAATCTTGTATACAGGTTAGAGGCTGGCCACATTTGCAGTTTCCCCAATAAACTAATATTGCAATCACTCATATAGTCATTATGACATTAATACATAAAAAGTTTAATTCAGATCCAACAACACTTTCTTGATGAGTTTCTTTGTCAAATGTATTTCTTACATTTGTTAATGCTACTGCATTAAAGCACGCGTAGTATCTACAGTTCAGGTAATAGTAGCGACTTCATAATGTTTTTTGTAAAAGATACTTACATCTATGAAAGATGCATTAACATAATCTGTAGATTCTTGACCTCTTTTCACAGATAACATGACCCTGTTGAAATCATCTGGACAAAAAGAAACAAGTAATCATATGCCACATATCTGACAATAATGGATGAGTTGTATGATGTACTTTATAAAAGAAGTACCATTTGTTATTTTTTCTTCTTAATGCCTCATTTCGTACCACACGCTTTACTGATGTTAGACCGACAAATGTTCTCTGTTTTATAATACATATATTTATTATATATACATATATACATATCATTTATTTTAATTAAATTTTATTGGCAAATCCAGTTCCAATGAAGTTGGGACGTTGTGTAATGCATAATTAAAAACAGAATATGATGATTTGCAAATCCGTTTTAACCCATATTCAATTAAATGCACTACAAAGACAAGATATTTGCAGGTTAATTGGAAACAGGTGAGTGTCATGATTGGGTATAAGGTAGCGTCCCCGAAAGGCTGTCATTCACAAGCAAGAATGGGCTGAGGTTCGTCACTTTTCTTTAAACTTCTAAAAGTTTAAGAACTGCATTTCTCATTGTGCAGCTGCAAGAAATTTAGTGATTTCATCATCTACAGTCCATAATAACATCAAAAGATTCAGAGAATCTGGAGAAATCTCTGCAAGTAAGCCACAAGTCCGAAAACCAACACTGAATGCCTGAGACCTTTGATCCCTCAGGTGACACTGCATTAAAAACCGACACAGTTCATCACACCAGCTACAATTGCAAGGTAAAACTCCACTATGCACGATGAAAGCTATATATTAAAAACACCCAGAAACACAGCCGGCTTCTCTGGCCCAAGCTCATCTGACATGGGAAAAGTATCCTGTGGTGTGACGAGTCCACATTACAAATTGTTTTTGGAAATCGTGGACGTCGTGTTCTCCGGGAGAAAGAGGAAAAGGACTGTCTGGATTGTTATCAGTGCAAAATTCTGAATAAAACAAAAGCAGATTCTTTATAAAACTGTATGTCACACAGTAAGAATGAGTGGAAAACCATAGGGATTACAAATTATTGCAGATTTATCAGGAATATTATTAAGAATACACTGACATATGTAATCAAGTTGATTCTGACACTTTTATTAAAGGCCTTGCTCTACTTTTGATTTCCATGTGATAAAGACTCGGTGATAAAGTTGATCAGTTAGGTTTGGTTGGAGAAGGAATTTAATGCAGGGCTGTTGTAATAATATTGATTAAAAATGCTAACACTATAAAATAAGGCATTTTCTTACATGGAATAATCTGCAGTACCCTGTTCTTCCTCATGTTAGCTGCCAGATTTCCAGTTCTCATGTTTTCCTTCATAATCCGAACATTAGTCAGTTTCTGAAAATAAAAAAAAGTTAAAAAAGACTTTAGCATAACAGAAGGTCTGAAGAAGGCACTATATTTTATCATGTTTGGAGTCATTAGGATATTTATTTGTTTTTTTAGTAATTATTTCTTTAATTAAGGAACCATTCATTTTATTTGAAATACAATACAGTAGTGTTTAAATGTTCTATATTTCTCCAAA
Source organism: Parotocinclus haroldoi (assembly GCA_034779995.1). NCBI lineage: Eukaryota > Metazoa > Chordata > Actinopteri > Siluriformes > Loricariidae > Parotocinclus > Parotocinclus haroldoi. The sequence continues at coordinate 5,260 of JAUZST010077463.1, read as the reverse complement.
ACTTGGACTAGGATTTATGTTTTGAGGGAAATTATTAAGTATTATATAACTGTTAGTGGCAAAAGTATGTGTACATTTACTTTCGGTATCTAATGGGAACCCATGTGCAAGAATAACTGCAAATAAACATTTCCTCACCCCTGATCAGCTAGAAGGAATTTGATCTTGTTCATGAGTACAGAACAGCTTCAGCTCTTTGATATTGGTGGGTTACTTTTTGTAATTACATTTTGTCTCTGCATTTGCTTGCAAAATATTTTACACATGGGACTTTGCAGCGTTTCAGCTTCTCAAGCTTCTTATTTATACCACACAGTTCTATTTTGGTCTATAAACAAACTATTTTTAATAGCCTTCTTTATTATCCACGTGCCATGTGATGGGTTACAATTTTCTTTTTGGAGAGCAATGGCTTTTGCCTTTCAACCCTTCCAACAAACCATTGTTGTTCAGTGTTCTCCTCATGGTGGACTTGTGAACATTATCATTAGACAGTGTGAAGTAAGTTTTTAATTACCCTGGGCTCCTTTGTAACCTATGCAGACTAAGATATGCCTTGCTCTTGGAGTGTTCGTTGATGGTTAACTGCATAACAATCGTTGGCAGTATAATGAACTCGTTTTCTTTTTCTTTTTTAATCTTGATACACTTCTGCTAACATGTGAAGATCAGTCTTGGACAGATCCCTGTTCCTTTAAACACAGTAATTGTTTTAATTTTAATCAGGAGAACAACTGAATCTGATTTCACCTTTAAATGACCTGCTAATCTCAAAAGTTCACACACCTTTGCCACTCACAGCTATGTAATATTCGATTTTACTGCATGGTAATGTGGGATGGTGTTTGACATGTATATGTATGTGCATATATATGCAGAAACAATATATTTTCATAATGGTTCACAAGCTTTCAAGCACTAATGTATATGATTAGGAGATCATAACTCTTGTATTTCCAGTAAACGTCTTTAAAGATCGAATTTATTATTCATATATTACTGCCAAACAAATTTCTGATTTTTGGTTTGTTTATTTTAAAAAGCATAAATTGTTGCAACAGCTCATCAACCGCCAACAATACCTTTCATTTACTTCTATCATGTTTGAATATAAATATGAAATGAATATGAGAAATATGAGAAATATGAATGAAACAAGTGGTCTGCAATAAAATGTAAACGTTTACTCTGAATTCCTCCTCGAGCCCAACTCGGTCCATGTGTATGTGGGTGCTATGGAGTCTGTGCAAGTGGCCCTCCAGTGAAGAAACGTCCAACTCAGTGTCTCCATACAAATAGTGTTCCAGCAAAGCCTGGTAAATAAATGAGTACTGCATCTGCAGAAGCAAGAGCATGAGAGAACGTTTTCAGGGATTAAATTGTCATGGCAAAATCATGTGTATTCCCCAGACAGAGTAAAGTCTTACATCAGTCTGCACAAGCTGACATCTCTGATTTCGTATTCTGGAAACAAAGCCAAAGATATCCACTCTGCCCTCAGTGTTCATCATATTCATCATGGCATCAATCACAATAAATGTCCCTGTCCGTCCGACTCCCGCACTTCGAAGACAGACAGAATAGAAAGAATTTCACCAGTTTCCTCATAAACTTATTTTCTAGCTCATTATCATACGTTATAGTTTATAATAGTTTTATGTTATTATGTTAGAGTTGGATTAGAAACCCGTTTGGGTTTTTTGAAACATGACTAAACTGTACCAAACTGCCTTGTTACATTTACAGAATTCAGATTTTAATAATGTTATCAAATGAGCTTATAATAGAGAATAAATGCAAATTATTTTGCATTTCATCACGGTGGGAACCAAGACAGTTTATTGCATGTCGCATGTACCTGCATGGGTCTGGACACAATCAAATACTTTACAGAGACCAACTGAGACCCCCAGTGCATGTCTTTTGGATGTGGGAGAAAAATGGACCCAGAGGCACCAGGAGAACGTGCAAGCTATTTATTGATATCCAATTATTAAATCAGATGTGTTGCCAAAGGGAATAATTGTGCAAAAGACTGTACTTCAGTGTCAGGACAGAGAAATGCTGCCATAGTCATGCTTTTTGTTTCTGGTATTAAGTGTTAACAGCTTAATATAATGGCCCTGCCTTTGGTTTAACAGGGCAGGGCAAAAAAGTGATTTGTTGGGGAGGTTGATACCTATAAAAGTGTCATACTGATAGTTACTCAGGTCTCCGGTACAACCCATCATTTGTTTAGCGATGAGTGTGGCTAAAATAAGTTAGCTCGTTAATTCTTAGGGGTAACTACATACTTTTGGCCCTGTAGTGTACCTAGAATCTGGGGAAAAACACAAAATAATAACTAATTAAAACTAATAAAATAATTTGATTGTATGTTGCATGCTTTCTTTGCACATGCTTCCTTTGGCGTATGCTGTACAGGTATTGTTTGACAGCCTTACTATCTTTAGTGTTAATGTAGTTAATGTAATCATTTATCATTATTGTTTATCCAAATGTGCTGTATGGGACTGTGGTAGCCTAGCGGTTAAGAAACTGTTCAAATCCCACCTCTGCCAAGCTGCCACCATAGAGTCCTTAAGCACGGCCCTTAACCCACCACTGCTTGAATTGTATGACTGTATGAGTTGTAAGTTGCTCTGGATAAGGGTGTCTGCTAAATGCCATAATTGTAAAATGTTTATATCAGTGATCATTACCTGCAGTGAACTATAATGGGCCCAGCATGTGCTGGGTTGACACTCTTAACTTTCTTGAGAAACTTGAGCATGCCAATCGGGGATAATGGCACACCAAAATCTGGCCAGCTGGTAAAGTGGAGTTGGGTGATCAACCTCGGGGTTCTGCAACCATCCTGAGCATGCTAACAATGGCATATAGAATCAGCATTATGACAGCTGGGCGGCAATGCATATACACAGAGACGTGTGTTCACAAATTATAAGGGATGAGGGAATGTCCACTCACGTATTGCACAAAAAACTTTCTGACAGTGTAGTCTACCAGTACTGTGACATCCTCCACAGCCACTCTCACATGTCCGTACTGCCAGCAGCCCTGTTCTGGCCAGTACTGACAGCATTTTTCCTAAACACAAATGCACACAATCAGAAATGAAGCCCTACATACTTTGCTAACTATATACATCTAACTGTATAGCTCTATTCAAATTGTAGAAGAACTACAAGAGCAAAACATTCATACATTCACTGCAAATGAATTATCAAACGGCAAGAGTTTTATGGTGCAATATTGTACCTCTTTTCTTTCACGTGTGTTGGTCAACATGACTATGGTGGCACATTTCTGTTCCCAAACCATTCTCCAGAAATCAGCCACTGTCTCTGGCTTTGGACCTGAAAACATGAAAAGAGAGAGCTGAAACGAGGTTTATTAATAAAGGATTTGTATGATTTAATATAGGTATAAAGCACTGCAGGGTGCTATTTACTTCCATTATTCTCCTGATTGATATCAGTTATGTTAGTCCTGATGGTGATGTTAATAGTGGATAAGGAGATAACAAATACCCCATGCCAGTGCGAATTCAGATAGCAAAAGTTTGAATTGAGGGATTCAAGAAGCATAAATTCAAGTGAAAGAATGTGCATTTATGAACCTTTTCTGTGTTATCTGACTTCACTTCTGAAAGTCAGAAGTGAACAAGTGATCCATTAGGTACACAGGAATGGATTGGTGTGTATGATGGTGTAACTTTAAAGCTCCTTGATGCTCCTACATACACAGGAATGTGCTTATTAACATCTGATCTCTGACCTTAGCCACCATGCTCTTAAAAATTATAATCAATTATAAGAGGAAACACATCTGTCTTTTAACTCAGGATACTGTGGCTGTAAACAGGCTCAAAACAGCAACCACAATGTATAACAATGGCCGATGTTACAGTACCGTTACTGTTACATTGCCTCATATGGCAGCATATTATCATCGGGCAGTGTGTATTGCTTATTCTGCTATTCAGTTATGTAGTTGTGTGCTTGCTTGTTCTTTAGCTTACATTTAGACTACATAATATTCTAACTTGGTTAATGTGTTTAGACACATTTTATGAAAGTTAGTCATGGCATTTCGGCCCTTGTTTGTAGCATGCTGTAAACTGTGTTCAAAAGTCTATGTGCCTGTCCTATTATAAATAAAATAGAAAATACCCTTAATATTTGTGCTAGAGTTTCCTAACAATTATGTAACTATGCTAATGTGTGGTAAACATCCATTTTGGTCAATGTCCTGTTCCTCAAAAGTATGTAGACACATGTTTTAATTAGTGCTCTCTGTTATTTCAGTTACATGTTTATAATGTGAAGCATAGATGCATGGATGTGCCATCCGGGCATGTTTACATTTATAGCAGCCACCCCTATCCAGATCAACATAGACAGCAAATACAGTAGTTCACTCTAGAATCCAAGCAATTATGTGTTAAAGCAAAGCACATGCACATGTTATGCAAGGGCCAAAAACTGTCATTTTGGCAGTGCTGGGATTTGAACTAGATCATTAATAGTCCAGTAGTCACCTTCACCACCTCAGTCACATGAGTAATATTTCTGTATTTTCACACTAAAACAAATCCTACTAGAAATTGTTTGCCAACTCCAGTGGCTTGCACAGAGCACTATAAACATACCCAATTAAATCCCACTTACCTTGAGCAGCAATGAATTTGTTTTTTTCTCTGTAGCCCTAAATGAAAAATACATGCAAACAGAAGTGGGGTTATCCAATTTAGAAACCCTTAAAATGCCACTTTAAATGCTGCTCTATAAGCTCCCCAGATAATTCAGATTCATCCACCAAGAGCAGGCCCTATTGCTTACTGAGAGTCGGTGCACACCTGAATAAACATAGCATAAAACCAGTGTCTAGTAGTTTGCCAGCACAGAGTGGGTAAAGTGGGGTATCGTGTTTCGTATGAAAAAAGACATCTGTCATTAGAGCTCACTGAATTTGAAACACTTGACTAAAATGACCAAGTCCTATTGACACAATCAAGGCCTCCAGTCCCAGAGGAAGCAAAGCAGCCCCACAACATTAAGAATACTCCATCATGTTTCACTGTAGGTAGAGTTTCATGTGTCCTTAGAACATGCTCCCAGAACCGCCTTTCTTTACGCACAGCTTCCTTGTCCTTTGTCCACAGAGTCATGTTTCATTAAGCATGTGACTTGTGGTACAGGTTGTTTATCTGGTATATTTAATGTCGCTTTCAGCATCAACGGCTATTTGAGGACAT
>JAUZST010077452.1:0-20990 GCA_034779995.1 Parotocinclus haroldoi | reverse complement strand
TGGGGGATAAAGTTCATTTTCTAGGCAAATATTGACTTTGCAATTAATTGCTGTTAAGCTGATCACTCTTTATAACAATCTGGAGTATATGCAAATTGCCATTATAAAAACTGAAGCAGCAGACTATTTGTATCATTCTCAAAACTTTTGGCCATGACTGTATGCACCCAGACTGAAATCGGTTCAATCATGTTGGACCGGTGACCAATGGGATGCATCCTATTATCTGCTGAACACTGTAGAAAGTGAGCTGATCAGTATCGTCATTGGACTCATGATGAGTGGTCAACTGTCCCCTTCTCTGAGGAGTCACGGTTCAGTTTGCAGCCTGACAATCATTGTTTCCTGATCAGCCGTGAACGAGGAACACGGGAGAATCCACATTTCATGCAAGAAAGTGGTGGTGGAATCATGGTTAGAGCTGGCATCATCTTTGGTGGTCAAACCAAACTCCACATCATTAGAAACGGATCTCTGACTGGTACGGATCAGATACCGAGATGAGGTTTTGCACCCTATAGTGCTACTCTATGCTGCCTCTTGAAGCATGTTCTTGTATCTCATCAACAACATGCTTCAGGAGGCAGGAATAAAATGCATGAACTGGCCTTCACCTCCTCCATACCCAAATCCAATTGAACATGGTTAGGATGTACTAGGAAGATGTCTGGAAAACCATCCAATGCCTCCCACAACACTAATTGGGCTAGAGGTTGCCCTGGAGCAAGAGTGGCAGATGATCCCACAAGAACTGCTGCACAATCTGATCTGATCCATGCTCCATCACGGTCAGTGTGTTTTGGCAGTCTTGGGTGACCATACACCCTACTGAACAGTCACTGTGTGGGACACACTCGTCCAGTTTGACATCCTTCTGTTCTCCCCCCATGAATATATCACTTACTACTCAATCACAATGATTGGAATTTGCATCTCATTTGTGTAATCAAACAACTTTCTCTGACTTTTAATTTGCTTTTCTTACCATCTTGTTTAATATTTTTAACCCACTCCATGTTCATTTTGAAATGTCCTCTATTTTTTGTGAGCAGTGTAACAGAAAAAAAATCTAGAGAAGGCCGTTATTTATATACGTTCCGACTTCCATGTCTTTTACAACTTTTATAACAACAAAGAAAGCTTTTTAACCAACTTTAAGACAATACTGTTTCTTCAAGAAGTAGCAATTACGATATAATCTAATTAAAACTGAACCACATACAAATTGATGTAAGTATCTTGTGTTTGTTTATTAACAACAACCAAAAAAAAATTGTTGTTGTTTTTCGAATCGACTCCCAAACTTGAATCAGAATCGACTGCATGAATTCTGGAAATCCAACGGCAAACAATCAAGAGATGTTCATAATCCATGTAGGCATCTCATTCTACCCTAAAACGCTTACTTAGACTATCCCGCTAATTAAGTCACACAAACGCTGCTCCAAATATAAAACGCGCTTCTGAATCATGGGAGTCTGTGTACAGCTAGTGTCTGCACTCACTCCATACCGGGGATTCAGGGCCTAATCCAGACAAACTACATAATAAACGCTTGTCTTACCAACCGGTTTGTGTCCCAACATAGCATGAAAAAGGCAAACTTCCACCTCCTGGCTCCATATCACCGTCTCATCAGTAGCACAGGAGCCTGAATCCACCGTTTTTTCTTCTGCTTGTATAACTTCAGCTTCCCCCATGTTTCTGTTATTGTTCAAGCACCTATTGTGGAGTTCTTGTTTTCCTACCCGTTTTCTGACAAACCCCGGCCCCTGTGCCGTAATTGGCTGGCAGTGCAGAGGCGCGTCCACTGATTGGCCATTCAGCTATTCAGAAAACGCATATAATCAATTCGTCTCAGGCAGTAGACGAGCTATGGCGGTGCGTGAATGGTAAAATAACGAAGTGGATACATTACGACTGAATTTTGATCACTAATGTGATCATAAGGTATTGCAGGAAGGTATTTTGTTCGGAGAGTGATGGTTCCCAGACTATGAGTTTTATTAATAATGACACAGACAATAGAACTGTCCTGTGTGGGTTTACTCCGGGTACACCGGTTTCCTGTCACAGTCCAAAGACATACATGTTAGGCTAATTGATCACTCTAAATTGGCACTGACTATATATATATTAACTCATATATATATATATTAACTCAATATATGTTATATATATAACATTGCACTTGCTCAACAGCACAACAGTCTAAAAAGCTAAAACGTTTAAGACCTTAATTTGCAACTAAGGAACGTCTCCTAAAGAACAAGCTTTGTGAGGTGAGTTCCTACAGACAGTGTTCCAAAAAGGAACAAACAAAAAGGTGATAGAGTGTTGGGTCACCCTGTTAGTGCCCAACCTTGAAGAACGTCAGCATGCTCTGTGTGCTGTGTGAGATGCCAGTAAATTGTCTCACAGGCCTCAGCTCTGGGTGGTGGTGGTGAGCTAGCATACCTTACCCCTGCACCAGCCGAGTGATACACTTTAAATACAACTATATTTATTTAACTTAATAATTTATCAGTTAATGAATAGTTTTATTTTAATGCAATTGTCCTTGAAGATATGATAAACACAGGTTTCTAATACCATTTCAAGCTCAAGTTCGAGCTCCACCCTGGGTAACAGTAAGTCTCTAACAAAATTCAATGTAAAATCTTTGTGTGTGTCTATCGTTTTTACTTTAAAATAAATTACTGCTCATTATCAACACACGATCTAAAAACAAGTGCTTTATTGCATTTTAAAGTTCCAATTAACCCAACCTTCAAATCCTCTGACAGCAAGTAAACTTAACATGGCTAAAGGGTTTGCCTCAGACAACTGAAATAACTTCACCAGTGATCAAAATTATTTAGTGTGAAAAACACTCATGGTTAACAAATAATACACCTAAAAATGTCCAGCCATTGTCGTTTCATTCCTGTAGTTATATAAGCCCATCCCCGAAACCACATGTTCAAGCCATTCCATGAAGGATGTTGCAGACTGTCAGATCTTCCTGTTTGTCGTCCACCAGCTTGTGCATGTGTGCGCACTGCAGCTCTTCAGATGATCTCTCAGTGAAAGAAGTCTTAGAAAAAACCACGCTCTCCGTGCTAACTTGGATCCCATGAGTCTGGCAAAGTTTAACAGCTAGTGAATCCTCCAGACAGAGGAGATCTGCCAGTTTCTGGATGGGGAAGCGGCAGTTTCGACTGCTGTGTCCGTGACTGTAGAGCAGCAGTAGGTCGCTCCTGCAGGAAAAAAGGTGCCGGTGGAGGGCACAGCCTTGCAGAAAGTCCATGGTCTTGGCCAGGCGAAGGAGCCGGACAGGATTGCGTTCCATGTAGGCCCTATTTACTCTCAGAGCGAACTGAACCTTAGAAGCGAGGAGCACCTGCTTGGGCAGCTCGAGGGCACGCTGGATGGTGTGTGCTGAACCTAGAATAATATGTACGCAAGAGTTTTAGAATGAGGAACTACATGAAACTCGTAACTTTAGCTTGAAATGTTTTCTTTGATATAACAATGATTAAGTTTATCTTGCTTATTTTGAGCTTGTATTCATCTCCATACAAACTTAATTCAAGGTCGGGGGAAAGAACAGAAGAAAGGGGACTCTCAAATTATGAAGAGAAACAGATGGATTATGGTCTGTAATTGTAGAACTAAAAAGTATAGCTGGCCACTAAAACTTAAATAAAGAATAAAAATATACAAGGTGTACCATTTTTGCATAGCATATGCAATATAACTTTTTATTTCCTATTGCAGTGGTATCTCAGTTCTGGTCGTTAATTAGTTCCAAAAGGCAAATGGCAAGTACAGAGCAACATTTTCCCATAAAGAAATCTGTAAATCAAATAAATCCGTTTCAGACCCCGAGAAAATCCACATCATATGGTAGAGCCTATTACACATGAACACTTGCAATAGCACTTCTACATTAACTTACAGTTAACCTAAAGCTTATTATATATTTTAATGCCAAAAATCTTATGTAATTTAGTTTGTGTGAAGGACTGAAAGTGAAATGTAAAAGCAAAACACTTATGCTATTGGCGAACTCGGGGTGATAATTGCTCTGCTTGAAAGCCGTGAGGATTCAGCTCAGAGATGTTAAAAAGCATCCACTCACCCAGGTTGTAGAGCAGGCTGAGGGCCTGGAACTCTGCTTGATTCTGATGCTGTCCCTCACCGTAGCACTCGAGCAGCCAGCTCAGACACTCCTGCAGGTGTGTGTCGTTGATACGTGGATCGTACAGGCGCAGTGGCTCACCACAAAGCCGGTATGAGGCATAGAGGAGAAAGCGTACAGTCCTCTCAAGTACAGCCACGCACTGCCAACCAGACACTCGCTGAATGATCATGTCCTGCCGCACGCTGCGCAGCCGATCAAACACAAAGCTGTACACCTGAAAGACAGCATTTTAAAAAAGGTTAGGGCATCCATTTAGTACAAACACTGGACATTCTGCCTGAATTAGTAACAGACCTGTGCCAATCCAATCTCATACCATCCCAAATCTTTCAGTTTTATTCACAATTAAGCCTTAGTGGTGCTTTAGTGGTTAAGGTACCTGACTGCGAACCAGAAGGTCCAGGGTTCAAGTCTCATTTCTGCCAAGCTGCCACTGTTTGGGGTTCAAGCAAGAGGTTGTTTGGATTGTAATAGTATATCAGTTGTAAGCCGGTCTGGATAATGGCTTTAACACAGCGCACATCATCATTAAAATCCACTATACATTTTCTAGTGTGTTTTTATTGATTTATTTTAATATAGCTTATGCTAAATCAGTAACAAGACACCCTGGGAAGGTTAGTGATAACAGCTGCCCAAAGAGGACAACAGTGAGAACTATAATAGCACTTAAAAAATATCACAGCAGAGTATGACAGTGCTATGTGCTTCGTCAAGTTTAAATTATTTTTATTTCATCTAATTATTAAAAATGATTATTTTAAACTACTGTCTAGTGTATATACAATTTTTTAAATATACAATACAACCATTAATGTATAAAATGCATTTTACAAAGTGGATTTTCTGAAAAAGTACTCGTACAGATGTACCACTGAACACCCCTTTTGTACAAGTTTTCCACAGTTCCCGAAAATGTCTGTCATGTACTTTGATCGAAATATCACAAGGATCAATGACCAGAGCACCTGTCTCAATCTGTCTAAACAGCTCTTTTTAAAATGACTGGATTTCAGTGCCTGTTCCTTTAAATGAGAAAGTGTCACTGCTTACCTCACCCCTTCATAATTATAGCACTTATATGCATACAAATCAAATCAACAGCACAAAATACACTAGGGACACCAGACACCCATTCCCCATCATCCTAATGTTATTGTAGGTCATGCAGCAAGTAAACCAGAAACACATTAATTACACATAAATTAAAATGACAACATCAGCTGTTAGCCTTGGTGCTTAGCGGCCAAAGAAAAACACATGCAGCTCCCTTTTCAGTTTTGCCAGTAATGGTACTGGTTTCTCTTCTGCAAAATCTTTTGTTTCCACCAGTCCTGTATCATCCGCCCCAAAACTGCAAGTGTACAAATATAACATGCTACATGGTAGTAAGTTACCACATCAGTCCTATACATACAGAATGTATTTCCCAGACCAATTCTGAATTAGACTACTAAAGTGAAAATTACTTACACAAAGTCTAAACAAAAATCATGGTGGCTTTGTGAATGTTGTGTGGTGAATTATTAAAACATGAAATAAAGTTATTAGTTAACCTCAGTCCAGGGCTGAAGCACAGTGGATGCCGCAATCTCGTCCACCAGATAGCACACGGTGCGAAACAGCACATCTGGAGGCCTCAGGTCACAGGCTCTGGTGCTGTCCTTGCCCGCTGCAGGCCGAGAATACTCTTTAACGGTGCGGGTGGAATCAGCACAGGGCACTCGGTCCCGCTCTGTCCCGCTCACCATCTCGAACCGGTGCAGACGTCTCTGCGCTTCACGATGCTGCATTTCAGACTTCGGGCACATTGTGGAACAGGTACCAACTGGAACATTGTCCCTGGACTGAGCTTGGGCTGAGTCTCGTTTCTCATGCCTCCTCCTCCCGTTCTGAGGTCTCCTGATCATGGAGTCGATTAGGGGTTTCTCATAAGAGCATCCAGTGATCTAGTTATATATAAAAAAATACAATAAATAAATAATAAAGCACATATTTCTGTAAAACAACCAAAGTCTTGTGGTATGACATTGTGATTTCTTTATTAGCTCCTTAATCACAGTTAGGGCCACCAACAAGAGCACCTTCTGGGTCAACAGGTAGCAGAACTGGACAAACTGGACATGTATAAATTCCAGTCTGCACGATGCCCTGACCGGACAGAAAGCACCACTAGGAAGTCTAGAAACCCAGGTCTTCATGGTTGGGTACCCACTTGCCACCAAGACCATTTTCCTGATTGGGTTTGCATAGGCTTGGAGAAGAAGAAGACAGCTAGGGCATAAGAATAAGCTCTGAACAAAGCTGATAGAGGTCGCTGTAATATCTGACCATCCAAATCAGCACAATCCCAGATCAGTCACCGGTGTGGTGGGATAGCAAATTAGAATGATGGTCCCTGACCCAGACAATGTGTAAAAAGGTGAATTTTAGACAGAGAGATCTGAACTATAAATTAATATATCTTAGGAATAAGCTCCACAGTCCATAATGAACAGAAACAAGCAAAAACACGCCAACGTTAATCATAATCAAATAGAAACTTAATGAATATATAAAAGCAAGAACTTAACTAATTTAAACGATCTAAATGACAAGCCTAGGGATCACACATAGTACATTTAAACCGTAATTAATACTGTTAACTAATATAGCCAACTTACCTCCTGTTATTCACTTTTATAACAGTACACCAAACCGAGACGGCAGCATCAGCATTTCTTGCAACTTTCAAATTAATGTAAAATTTAATAGCACAAGAAAAAAGCAGGAGATTTAAAACAAATTAAAACAGACAAATCAGGCAATCGACATCGTGTTTGCGCCTCAATAAAATACAACACAGCTTCTTCTTGTGATATATGACGGCTATAGATGCGCGTGCTGCTGCCGCCTAGCGGTTTAAAATGTTACTACGCTGAGTGCAGAGAACGTGAGGAAACCCAAGACTGTTAAAACACACTGACAGTGATGCAGCATGAACAGGATCAGATTATCCAGCAGTTCTTTTGGGGATCCTCTTCTTATTCATTTTGAAATATCCTCTAATTTTTCTGAGCAGTGTAAAGCAGCCAAACCAGCCATTTAAGCTGATTATTTCATCTTGTGAGCATCTGAAAAACTTGGGATCTCATTCTATTTGTATCCTTTACCATTACTTCCAATTCTGAGCAGAGCATTTACAAAAAATACACCATTTCCTTGAACATCAGAAAGCTAAACCTATCAGTGGGAGTTCTTGAGGCAGGCTGTGGGGCAGAGAGCTAGTGCCTCAAATGGCCCCCCCAATGAAGAGTGAGTTAACCTCACATTTACAGTTACAGTCATTAAGTGAGTGGCCCCTCAAACAACACATTAGTAGTTTATTGATTTTCCAGTAGAGAACTCATAATTTCTGATTATTTCCACATCCATCCTTAATATCCCTCAAATATTCGGCCTCCATGAATAAACGACATTAGTCATGAGAGACTGATCTAATATCTGACAACTGATCTGTCTCACATCAGTTTCAACGGATTTTATAATATAATTACTGGCTTTAGTTCTTTTGTTTGATAAATACATGTGAATGGCAGTGTGTTGATAGTTTTCTAGCTGTAGCATGTAATGTTCACTGGTTGTTAAATTATTTTGTTGCGCAATAAATCTGCCAAAACAGTTTGGCCTTGAACTGTGAAGCAACTAGAAAGCACTGGCTGCAATCCAGATTTAGAGTCTGCACAACCTAAACTGCTACCAGCCTGAGTTTAATTTAAAATCATAATAGATAATGTATAGCTTGTCTATTTTATCAGTCCCACTTACCATATAGGAGCTTTTTGTATTCTATACTGCTCGGAAAAATTAGACAATATTTACAAAAAATGTTTTGTTAGTAGTATCTAATAACGGATTGTAGTCCATGTGTTTCTCTACATACGTTTGGTCCTCTGTACTCATTTCATTCTGAAGTAGCCCCTAATTCGGATGGATTACCCGTACAGTCGCGGCCGACTCTCGCTCACTTGATGGATCATCGATGTGATCCATGAAGTATTTCAGCAGGATTGTGGAGTAGTTTGCCATTGCTTTCTCCACCCCTCCCCATTTATCCAGGCTTGAGACCGGTGAGCAGCTTTTTCCAGTACATACACAAGTCAATGACAATTTAGAGACACCAATTAACCTAACACACATATCTTTGGACCGTGGGAGGAAACCGGAGTACCCGGAGTAAACATGCAGACTCCAGACAGAAAGGACCCAAGCCGCTCCACCCTGGGATTGAATCCAGGGTCTTCTTGTTGTGAGTCACCCACCGAGCAGCCCAGCCCCTAATTTAGTGAGCAGTAAATTTGTAGTATGTAGTGTTGGCTCATTCTCAATGTCAATGTCAGCTGGAAGAGTCTGAATGAGTCATTGAGTTGTTTTAGTTTCCTTTATCTAACAAGACATCTAGATTCTGATATTTTTAGTTCTGCACAATGCAGCGTAAGGCTGTTTTTAGGTTCCAGTGACTGGCAACATAACTTATACAAGTAGCCATAACAATAAATTGCAGGTGTTTTCAGTGATTTAATACATTTTGCTACACACATATATACAAACAAGTAAAAAAAAAAAAAAAATTCTTCAGTCTGAAAAAAGACTTTTTGCTGTGGCAAGTCCAATTTTATCTTCTTCCAGCCTCTGCTGGATCAGCACCGTCTCATGACTTACTAGTGAGGACAGCTCGAACAGATCAGATGATGTGCTGGAAAACAAAGCACAAGAACAAGTAGTACGTTAGTTGGTTTTATGGCATGTTAGGCACTGGGCCATTTTCGGGGCATGAGCATTTAAGGTAGAAGTTTGTGTAGGACAGATTGAGTGCCACTACTCCTCTTTGTATTTTCATTTTTGTATTAATATCCATTTTAAATGGTGTGGCTAAAAGTACAGCGCTCACAAAAAATGGGATAGAATGAAATATTACAATAAAATAAAATAACTCATTTTTGAGAGGTATGTCAATTCTGGTTGCAAATGTTTAATGGTGAGTGGGACTTGACGTGATATGGCACCATTTATTATAAGCATACAGGCAAATCCCTTGTGGTTAATTAAATTCATGTCAATCAGAAACTCAAAATGTTCCATCAGGATTGCACAGGACCAGTTTTGGCTATGATCATTTTAAAAAGCCTGGGACTATGGCGGCACACCCTGTAAGGTACTCTCTGGAAATCATAAGTGTGCATTGGGCAGAATCCCAGAGGGCTGTAAATGTCACTGCTGCAGCACTAGGGAGTGAAGCCCCCAGCTCCCTGTCTCCACCCTCCCTCACACCGAGTGCGTTTCCATACATTTAAGAATCCGATAACTGCACAAAATCATGCAATCAGATTTAAAACGTTAATATCAAATAATAAATTTTTTCATTTTCACGAGTACATACTGCATTTCAGAGTCCACAAAGTGTTCAATAACTGTTTCGCTGCATTTAATTCCGTAGCATGTTTATTACTGGGGTTGCCAGATCCCACAATGAAAAAAAATAAAATAAAAAAATCCACAGCTCAATAGAAAATAACCCAAATAGAGCCAAATCTTTCAAATAAGCTGACTTGGCAACCGTGTCAGGTCCACCGACCGAAATAACTGGATAATCGCTATAAATGCTATGAGGAATCTGACTGCTGGGATAAAAATCCAGCGCTCTTTACCAAATTTCTTAATCTGATCTCTAGCCTTAGATGTCCACTTGAAAATCAGATGACGGCAGAAATGTGACTATAATTGTATCATTAAGTGCATGTAAAGACATTGTTTGTATCCCTCATTGATGCTCCAGGTATTTTAAACCTTTTCGTCACAGTGACGCTGATTATGCGCTTACCTGAGCAGCTGGTGGTCAATCTCCTGTGATGTGTTCTTTATCGCTTTAAGACACACTGCTGTGCTTTCGCTGCCTGAAGAAACATTCTTTGCATACTGTTCCAGAAGACGCTGACTTTGATTCAGAGTCACAACAGCTTTATCTGTATAATGGGACAAAAGAATTAGGATAAATGAGGACTATAGCAGCTTTTATTAAAACAGTTTTAATCTATCTGAGCATGTTGTCATACAGCAGACGGTCAAAAGCTTGTTGGTACTCAAACATCAATAATAAACCACGCCATGAACAATTGTACCACAATTTTATCCCCATAAGGAAGAATTTTAATTGAATTAATTCGTTCCAGAAGCCCAGAAAATCCACACAGTAGAAGGCATTATATCTATCGATGTAGTTGTATTGTACAGGTGCTCCGTGATTGAGTTTCGGCTGGAACAAGTCCTTTGACTCGACACCTACAAGTTTACTGCTATTCCTCCGTTTACAGTCAGGAGGGAGGATGGTGGAGAAGAGAAGCAACAAAGATTTATGCTTTCCTAAAATATCAGTGTATGTGCTTGCTTTAAGATTGTCCCTCAGTGGAACTTAGGGACTCGGTCCTAACTGTTATGACAGCCGACTGTAGAGACCCTCTGGGCTTTACCAGACTGCAAGTGTAATTCATCAGTCTGGAGAATATTTCCCATCTCCAGACTCCAATGTCTGCTCAATGGCACGTTTAAGCTCCAGAGAAAAATCTGACATCAACAGTTAAAAATGAAATCTCAACGGAATTAATGTCTATAGTACACTAAAACACGATGTCTACAATAAGTCTGCAGGTACAACAGCTGGACAGCAACTGGAAACAAAAAAATCATTTGTTTTACATGTTCGTTTAGGAAAAGCCTCACTAACCAAGAAACTTCCCTCTGTCCTCATCAGTATGCAGGTTCTTCACTGGTAACTCATGCCTGGTCGTGTCTATGGCTCTGGCAAACGTCCTGTACTCCTCTGTAAAATCCTTTGCAGTTGCAGCCACAGGGGTAAGTGCTGCAATCTGAAAAGAGCACACTCCACTTAGTTATCCAGTTATTTGTGCATAACCAAGATTTGTTAATAGAAAAGAATAAGAACCTGCAGGTCTAGCAGATCATTAAGCTGTTTCTGTTTTTCAAGCAAAAGACACTGGCGCTTCTTGCTGACTACTTGTAGTCGCAGCTTTTCTTTTTCCTCCATTAGAGCAAGAAGATTTCGTTCTGCCTCCTCCTTCAATTTGTGTGTGCCGTTTTCAATCTTGATAAAACAAAAACCTTAATGTGAGACCATTACAATACCAAGGAGTGGAGTGTTATGATGTTAGAGCATTTTCAAACCCAGATGTATAGCTTTGGTCACCACATAAACACATGCAGAATGTTCTTTCCACGTTGCATTCATATTAACGCAAGTAACCAGCGCTGTGATGTCCTCAGGAGGTGAATAAGTACAGCATGCTGGGTCATCATCACAGGCACCTGGGTTCAAGTCCCAGTGATATCTTCCAGCCAGGTTGAGTAGCACTGTGCTCCAAAATAATAAAACGAATGCTCAAAAGCAGCGGTTAAATAATTTTGCCATGCCAAAAATAATACAAAAAGGTGTGGTGTAAAAGAAAATGAAAAAGTGGTGGGAAAATGTGCTCCTCATCTTATCCAATAATACTGATTATCAAGCTAAGCCCAACGTATAAATCTTTAAAACACTATAAAACATTTAGCAGACAACCTTATCCAGAGCAGCTCCCAACAATCCAAGTAATTGGGGGTTAAAGATCTTGCTCAACCCACAGTTCAGAACCTCTAAGCTGCCACAATCCCTAACTGACCCTATATATATATATATATATATATATAATTAAATATGTAGTAATATATGTATAAACATAATATATACATACAACATGAGTCAAAAGTCACATTATATTTAGGAAACAAAGGGGAAAATGACATATTTAAATAACCCAGCAATGGGTGAGTGAGGGGGGCCCATCCTTTAATCTATGAAAGCAGCCATATTTTACCTTTGTTAAGTTTTTCAATAAGAAGGTGGTGCAGCATATCAAAGAAGATGTGAATTGTCTCAGAAATCAGTTGTTTTGCAATATATCTTGTGGTTCAAAAGTTATCAATACAAAGTAAAAAACTTTAGCTGTTCAAAGGTAACTGAAGATGTAAGGGACGATTCTGATGTACGGGGAACGTAGTTGATTATAGCAGCGGGCTTTAACAACCAACACCCAGAAAGATGACCAATTTCACACAGCACTGTACATCTCCCATAGGTTAATTCAGATAAACCGGGACTGTGGACAACAATTTCCGCAGTGCTCCGTTGTTACTGAAGAAGAAAGCACATCAATGGTTTTGGCAGCCTTTGCCTTTGACTTTTGATTCACCTCTATATACTGTATACTTTGGAATTTAGTGTAGCTTTTAACATACATGTACCAATCACATTTTAAATAAGAAAATACAATAATCTATTAGACCGGTTACGGCTGCATGTTCAATTTGGGTTTATAGCGATTTTATAACTCAGACTGCACAATGCTAAACTCAAACATTACATTCATGCATGTATTTATGTAATATTTTTCAGCGATTATAACCAATATAACCTTAGCTGTTAGGAAAGCCAGCAAGAACGTCTCCAATTCCAAGTTTCTTTTCTGAGCTTTAGGGTCCACTGCACTAGGTGGCGCTGTAGGATCAGTATTTTCTGAAGGAAAAGAAAAAAAAATCAAAATGAAATTCAATGTTTGGCAGTTTTACTTTCAAAATGTACATTAAAATGAATTTAAAAAAAGTTAAGTAATAAGTGGATACGAGAGCAGTAAAACACTCAAAGCATTCAAACAGGTTATTATTATTATTATAATATCCTCAGAGATGCTGATAATAAAAGTGATGGTTATCAAAATGATTCAAACAATAACAGGATCTGTTCTATTATCTGAGCAGATCGGTCCATGTTTTTGTTATTACTTATTAATGTAAGCACGCTTTAGTAAATCGTTAGTAAAAGCTGCTGCATAAAAACGCGTCGGTCTTCTCTTCTTTGGTCTCATCAAGACTTTTACCAACTTAGGCTCCTCTGTTGCTGCCATGCTTTTTTCTATAGTCCAATCAGAAGTGCTGGGATCAGACTATACATATGATCAGATTTGTAATGTACATCTTTATCAGTGAATTCTTATTTTATTTAAAGGCACTAGTGTATGCCACCACCTCTCTAAATACTCATACAGAACATACCTTTAATAACAGAGAGATCAAAGTCTGGATTTTGCTGCATGCAGTGACCTTCCAGCACTGTCGAGTGCAAGACATTCCCTCCAAGGGCTGTGGAGTCTAGAATGCTGGGCATAACTGCAGGTAGGAGTTAGGTAGTGCATGTTAATCATATCAAACAGTAGGCATGGCTTTCAGCTCAAATCAAATAGAAGCATGCAAAACAAACAGAGGATATAAAACGTTCTCAGGTAAATGGCTTGTTTTGTAATGCTAAAACATTAAATCAAGATAAATCATTTCAGAACTTTGACAACCATTGCAAATTTGAAATTGCAACCAAATAATAATAATAATAATAAATAGCATGCTTGCAAATGTCCATAGTTATAACTGTGGTTGTGGCTATGTTTCAAAACTCAACTCAAATCTCAACTGGTTATCAAACTTAATCAAACATCAAAAATCAACTAGTACTTAGTATACAGATCCTGTCTGATTGAGTTTTTTTTTTTTTTTGCTATTTAATATCACATCAGCATCAATGGCCAATCGTGACAGGAGCAAAATTATAATAACACTAGTCACCATTTTCACCTCATAAAAACACAAACTGTCCTTGATTAAGCATGGTGGCAGCAGTGTTATAGGATTGCAATTTTGCAGGGTAGTTAATGAAGGGTTATTAATAAGTCTCAATTTAAATTATTTGCTTTTTTCACAGATTATTACAAAAGAAACAAGAACTCTAAACAATGTAATAACATGAAAAGGTGTTTTAGTAAAGTATTAATATAGGATTATAAACTTGTGCACTTTGCCAATTATTACAGGTTTTATCACTACACTACTATACTGTTTCCAATTTGTAACAGAGAAAACCAGCTATGCTGAAAATGCTCACTCTCCTATCTCTACATACAAATATTGCATGTTTTAATTTAATTGTTTTACATTTCCAGCATTTAGCAGACAATCTTATCCAGAGGTGACTTTGCAGTTCAAGCAATCATGTGTTAAGGGCCTTGCTCAGAGACCCAACTGTGGCAGCTTGGCAGAGGTGGGACTTGAACCCTGGACCTTCTGGTCCAAAGCCTAGTACCTTAACCACTAGGTTAAGGTTTCTTCTAAAAGGGTTCTTTATCTTAATCTCAAGGTGTTTTTTCTTTTCCACTGTCACCATTTGGCTTGCTCATTAGGGGCGATAGAATCTAATTTGTGACAATGTTTATGTAACAATGTAAAACGGCTTTGTAACAGTGTATTTGTAACAGTATTGTAAAAAGCGCATTGCTTTGCATTGAAATAAAGTTCTGAGAAGATTTATCACAAAAACATGCCTTTTTTTTTACAAGTGTGTGTATATAAACCTGATACAGCTACTGTTACAGATAAGAAGACTTGAGATTAAATGAGAGAAAAAAAGAAAAAAAAACACACTGCCTTTAGTTAGCCTACAAACTGAACCGTACTTACATGTGGAGTTGGGATTGGAATGGCCAGATATTGACCGTCTTGGTGGAGTGCCGACTTTAGGTTTGTGGAAACTACCGACTCTAGGTGACAAAGGTCTTGGGGGGATGAATACAGATTCATTCTGTGTATTATTCTAAATAAAAACACAGTCAGATTACAAACAGAGACTTACTAACACAAATACAATACACTTACTTATATAGTATTACTTATTATACAGCTGTAAAGAGAATGCAAGGATGAAAGTGATCCGTTACCTTGGAGACAGATTTCTTTTCAGTCTGCATATAACGAGACTTGACGACTGTCTCTAAAAAAGGAAAGATGGTACATGAAAACATTGTCTAGCATCGCAAGTAAATTCATAAACACCGTGTATAAACTTTAATGGCATTTACGTTTAATCTTCTTTCTTGTTCCACTGCTGGTGTCATTTCCAGATGCAGAACTGAAACAGGGCAAGAAATAAATAAACAACCCACCATTAATAAACTAGCTACTGCACTGCGATATGAAGTTGTTTAGTATCCAGACGTTAGCTTTAAGTGTTTTAAGTATTACACAAAAAATAATCTCATCGTTATAGTGGTGAATCGTTTATTTAATCATCATATTATTTTATTTATTGGATGCGAACACTTCACCACAGATCCGCAAACAACATTAAACAGTGGCTCCATCCCAAATGCGTTCACACTTACTACACATGGGACCCACGTGAGAAATTAAAGAACAACTTCTACAGCCCTAGATAATGTACTACAAAATACGGTTGATTGGTATTCTAACGTTGTCTAAAACCGATGGTTGTTTGATGAATTATACAAAGAGGTTACGTGTGTCTGATAAAACCTGCCACACGAAAACAAAGTGTAACCCGTTTACTCTTGTTTGGGAATTACTTTAATTCACACCAACCAAGTCATTTTATACCCGTCTACCACATATCCATCAACGACACATGAAATGAGACGCGAGATTAAGGCCAATCTCAAATGCCTCGCAGCTGCCTACACCCGAGTCCTACATGTGGTATAAACAGTATAAACAGTTTCCTATGTAGTGCACTACAGAACACATATGTCTGTTATGCTGGCATTTCTCAAAGACGTTTAAGTAAACTGGCTTACGTAAAGCAGCAGCAGCACAGTTGAGCATCATCTACATAATTAAAAACAAAACGCATTCTTACTTGGATAAATCTTCCGTCGCCGTTTTTTGCACTTTCCGAACCGCTGCAGGCTTTTTAGTGGCCATTCTGTTTAATCTCCACTTTTCGCGGTTTAATGTGTCGTTTTCCTTCTTCTTCTCCTTTAGATCGGAGGTAACTGAAAAGCAGTGTTACCGCCACCTATCGAATTGGGAAAGGGTAGCTCTGCTTGCTGCACTAACGTTACACGTCATGGCAAAAATGATGTTGTTTGCAAACCTAAAATTGCAAATGATTAAACTTTTAATGCCCCTAACAACAAGTCATTGGACAGAACATTAGCAGGAGCATGTACTCTTTACACATGATTTCCTATTTGCCTCTCATTGAAACAGTGGACTTTTTTTTGGTTGGGGGTGTACAAAAAGGGGGCTTGCCGTTTTCTTGGGCAAAAAATATTAAAATGTTTGATATAAACCAGACCACATGCCTTGGGGTTCAAAATCTTCCTTTTAGTCTTAAAGGATCCTGCTTGATCCTGATTTTGTCTAGTAATAGTCTAGATTTGAACCTTTTATTGAACCAAATATTTGCTCTTTCAAATTAAACAAGCTTTTTCTGGGAAGCACAACTGTTTTAAGCCATTACCATTAATGAACAAGACTGGTTTTAAAATTTGGGGTATGGCCCATTTTATTCACATGAGTGATTACAAAAAACCTATAAAGGCCCTAGATCTTACTCTACACATTAATAACCCTAATAGCTTTTTTAATCTATAATAAGCCTAGGCAAATTATGGTGCAAACACAAAAACCTATTAGCAAATAACCTATTAAGAAAAGAATCAGACAGAAGATATTTTGGAGCAATTTTGTAACATTAATAGTTGTAAACTTATTTTCATGATTTCTTCTCTCTGTGTACATCCGACCACGTAAGTGAATTTGACTGTTTCCACTTTTTTATCCTTTTTTATTTTCTACTTTATTAACAGTGACCAGTGATTTGCAATTTTAAATTCGACTCTCTGTTGTTGTTTTTTTCTTTGTCTGTTTGTTTGCTTGCCAGGCTGTAGGTTCTGTAAAAATAAATTTCTATTATGAAAATTAGTGTTTCTTTTAAAAGTTTCTTTTTTTCCCCTTCTATCTGCTTTATTTTAGTCTGGTAGTGAATATCATTCTATTTGGCCACCCTTAGTTCTATAACACCTTTTGTTGATATTTAAAATTATCACTGCACAGAACAAACTCATCATATACATCATTTTACTGGGGTTTTGTTACAAAAATATAAGTCAATTAGGTTTCAAGACATTACAAGACACTGGTATGACATCTAGAAGGCACCAAATGCATGCAAAATTTGATTAATTTCCTAATGTTTTTTATTGTATATTGAATGAACAGAAAGACAAGAAGGTCCCAGGTTCAATCCCAGGGTGGAGCAGCCTGGGTCCTTTCTGTGTGGAGTCTGCATGTGCTCCCTGTGTCTGTGTGGGTTTACTCTGGGTACTCTGGTTTCCTCCCACAATCCAAAGATGTGCGTTAGGTTAACTGGTGCCTCTAAAGTGGCTCGTGTGGATTAAGCGGGAGATAATGGATGGATGGATGGATAGAAATTCAAGATTTCATTTGACCTAAACTTAAGAGCATCTGTTTCTCAGTGGTTAGAGCCATGCTGCAAGAAACTGTAAACATTAACTGTGGCTGAAGAAAGTCCTCAAAATCCATGGAAATCTTTCCATGAAAACTCTACAGTCAGCAACAAGAGAACTAAGTTGACTAAATTACAATGTCATACCTAAACTTTAGCTGAAGTTCCATGTTCCAATGTTTCAAGTTCCTGGTATTTCTCCTACCTTTTGCTATTTCCCTATCATGTTTAGTGTTCAACTGAATTATTTTTCTAAACAGGTTCATTATCCAGTTACAATGGCAACACATTAGTTACCGCTGTTGGCTCATAACTCAAGATATTTGATTCCCAACCTGGCCTGAGTAGAGTTTGCATGATCTTGTGTCAGTGTGAGTTCCCTCCGACCAAGCATTAGGTCAACTTTAGAGACACCTCTAAAGTACCCCAGTTTGAGCGAGTGAGCGTGTGTGCGGGCATGCCAGCCCAGTGGATTGGCACTAAACTTGGTTCCCACCTTGCATTCAGCTAACTTCAGCCCTGAATTGGATTAAAAAGGCATGATCATGAAATAATTAATCAATGCTTCAATTCCCATTAATGTCTCAGCATAATATATCAGTGTCTCAATATATTTTAATAGCAGAAAAAGCTTGGTATTTTGGTCTTGCTTATGGTAAGCACTATTCTGTGACTCATATCGTGGTTTTTTTTTCTTGCTTCATCTCATTTCCTTCTCCTCCCTAATGTACTGGAACTCACTTCATGACCCCACATTAATCCCAGACAGGACAATCTGAGTGTGCCTGTGTATTGCTTTTTTTATTTTGTCCTGTTTAAGACAGGATGAATCTCATGGAATTTATCTGGGTTTGTCTTCACCCAGGGGAGAGCTAAAATATTTACATTTACGGTATTTAGCAGACATCGTAATTCAGAACGACTTAAAACTGATACAGTCTTACAATTCAAGCAATGGTGGGTTAAGGGTCTTGCTTAAGGACCCAACTGTGGTAGCTTGGCAGAGGTGGAATTTAAACCCAGAACCATCAGGTCCAGAGTTCAGCACCTTAACCGTTAGGTCCCTAAAAGTAAATCTACTGTACATGTTTGTCTGTATGCTAGAATATGGCTCTTTTTGATTCCAGTATTTATAATTCAGGAAATGCTAATACCTACATGACCTCTTTGTTTTCGGGTTCTTTTCACCCCTTTTACATTGTACAGGCAAATGTTAGTGAACAGGCTGGGCATCACAACTTTGAAGAACTTATCCAGTGTGATCTGACGCCTTCTTTTGATGGACTGCATGAACAACGGATTTCCTGACCTTTGATAAAAGCATAAATTCTCCCATATCTCACTGACCCTTGCTTTGTATCCGCTCTAAGTGGCGACTTGTGGCTTCTTTTTCTTATTCGCTCTCACGTTCTTTGGTCTGATTAAGCAGAATTTTGGTCCAAATAAGTGAATAACATTACATGTATATAATAGGATTTGTTTCTGTACTTTATGATTCGGTCCAAATAAGCAGCTGGTCCCATTAACCGGATTCGACTGTATACTGGGACATGAAATGTATTTTAAACAGTGCCACTTCTGTACAATGACGCAGGTGTGTGTGTGTGTGTGTGTGTGTGTGTGTGTGTGAGAGAGAGAGAGAGGCAGACTAGGAACTAGGACATCAGGATCCCGTTTGCACTCTTACACACACTTTTCATGAGTCTTATATCTGGATAAGACTTTGACCACGTGAATCATGACCCTGTTTCAGTGGCAGCACAGGCCCGCTAAATGAGGGTTCAGTAACCTCACCCTTCCACACACAACATAGCCACCAGCACCCCCTCCCTTTAAGATAATATTTGATTGAACCCTCGACTAGACCCACGATGTATAGTTAGTTGTTGTTATGGAACCATATGAGGATCTGGTACCCTGTCGTGAATGCACTTTGACCTGCACCCAGTGAACAGACTATGAAACTCGGATTAGGTATAGAGCAGATGAACTATTAGTTGGCAAAAGCACGTAGGCGGCTCAGCAGCCATTTGTAAATCCCCTCCCAGTGCAGACGGTGGCATGTGTCACACAATCACAGTGTCAGAGGAACATCCATCAGCACAGTCACAACCCATTCCAAGTGATGGACTGGTGCCCATCCAAAGCATTTTTACCTGTCCCGTCCTGACCGTGACCCTGATCAGGTTTAACAGGGGGAAAGGATCAAATAAAGAAATAAACAAATAAATCAGACAATTCCAAGGGGCTGACAAAGTTTTTGCAAAACTAGTTTTACTAAAACTATTACTCTGGAAAGTTGACATTCCGATGATATGCGCTGGGATAAAAACTTCCGAAAATGGCTCAGTTCACACTTCTACAGCCTGTTTCAGACATGGTGCGTTTATAGCGTAAGAAGGTTCTGAAGAAATCTTTGTTTGGTCTTTCCAGTGTCTCAATGCAACCATAACTGGAAAATTTGAACGAATGACAACTTTTTAAAGGTGAAAGATGTTTACTTGTGAGTGTGAGGAGCAGCTCTCGTCTCTTGTCTTTCTCTACATTTTGGCTTCTACACCCATCTGAATCCATGTTCCCAGCCTACACAGTGTTATTCTCTCTCACTTTTGAACAACACGTCATGCTATTAATAAACCTCGCAGCACTGCCTCCAAATTACCCGTTTCACTCACAAGACAAAGCTGAATATGCAAATGGAGATTTAATTTCTCAGTCTCCGTTCCTATCTGCCCTAATCCTATCACCCAGAGTTAGGAAACTCTTAATCGATGTGGTTCGCATCAGCTGGAACCTGGGACTCTAAGATTGTAAAATACTATTTGTTCATGGAGTCTGGACATAAATTCGGGAAATGTCCTAGAGCAAGTCTATTCATAGCAGCTTAAAAGAAATGAGCCTGTTATAGGTACACTTAATTCAACTAATCTGAATTTTAATCGAAATGAATAGATTGTGGGCAAAAACACTTCTAGGTAATTTCAATTAACCACAATTCCATGGTTCGCTGCATCATCAGATACACGGGACATTGGGCCATTTGGGAAAATAATTACTTCAAAAAAAAAAAAAATGAACCCACTAGTTAAAGGACAAATCAACGTGAAACGGTCTCCCACTTTTACCAAATGTTTGCATTGTATTTATATTTGTATTTGGCTGAATATATTTTGCTGTGGCAGCACGGGGGCTCGGTGAGTAGCAGCACTGCCTCACAGCAGGAAGGTCCCGGGTTCAGTCCCAGAGTGGGGTGGCCTGGCTTTAACCGATTTAGTGGTTGTCTGTGGAGATTACAGGACTTTGCTTATACAGTCGATTTTGGTTAATGGGAGCACATCGGGACGGGATGGTTTTGGTCCTAATAACCGGCTGGTACGATTAATCGAACATGCCCTATGTTACAAGACG
>JAUZST010077441.1:0-20990 GCA_034779995.1 Parotocinclus haroldoi | reverse complement strand
GAGAGAGAGAGAGAGAGAGAGAGAGAGAGAATGAATACTTTATTGTTTAGATTACTAGGCTTATTTTATGCTGGTCACTTACAGGTGCATAATGGACCAGCCTGCTCATAGCAATCACCATGATGAAATTAGCCAGCTTCTCTGCAACTTTGGCTCCAAGCTGTCACTGAGCACAAGTCACAAACCAGCATCTTTAGAAGATTGCCAAGACCAGCTTGAGAAATTTAAGGTGTGTTATACAGTTTTTACACTACTGAAAGCGAACCTTCAGGACAGCCTGGTGTGACAAATAACTAAAGCAGTGAATCCTAGTGTTCACAGGTATATTAGAAATAGGACATCTTGATTTCTCATGAATTGAAAGGTTTTAATATGTTGTTTAGAACACTCAGTTTCCATGCCCTCTTAATAAAGAAATTATTGGTATGCACCGCATAACGTCTGATCAAACATGACTGAAATACCTGCTTGTGTCGAAAGTACAACAGTAAAACGCTGTCGTTACATAAAAGACAGTTTCTCGTTACATAAATGTGGGTGTACATGCGAAAAAAGAAAGAAAAAGAGAATTATTTTTTTTTTTATCCCTGTTAAGTACTAAAAAACAGAAAACCAATAAGTGATAGATATTAAATAAATCAATGCATGTGAACTGTAGTACCTTGTCTGTTTAGTCATTAACAGTACACTACAGTATACCACATAGCATTGCTAAGTTTAGTATATAATATGGTGGCCTGGTCAATGTCCAGATGACATGAGGTTCAGATTCACAGAACACATTGTGGAAGTTAGACGACACGTACCTGTGTTATATTTAAGAAAATCTGAATGTGTATTTACTGACTAAGTAAGCCAACTTTTTACACGAATGTAAATCTCTGTGGAGAGTCACTTCTCATTGGGAATAGCTTTAATATCTGCAGATGCTTCAAAGTGAGCTGGTGAACATGAGCAAAAGGCTGGAGGAGTTGAGGGAGACCTGCCCCATTCTGCACTGTAATGTAACTGCTGATAGAACACTTGGAAGTCTGCAAAGATACTGGATTATGCTGCAGCGTAGACTAGACACACTAAAATACAGTGTGACACATACAGAGACAGAGTGGATGGAAATTACCATTAGGGTAAGTGAACGTTGATGCAAATTTTCATGCAAAACTGAGGCTTGTCATGACTACTTCTTTTATAATATCTATTGTATTGTATCTACTTTCTTCTGTTAGGTGAAGAAATCCAGAGAAACTCTTAGTCAGCTTCAACATGGTCTCAGTGAGGTGTCCAAAGTGAGGGGATCGCTTGAGAACCTTCAAGGGGTCCTAATGAAAACAGAAGAGATACAAAATAGTTTGGACCAAGAGCACCTCACTCTGGCCTCTTTGCAGCGCTGCGAATCACGACTGATGAGTACTTCGACCCATGAGGAGCTTAGATCTCCGACTCAGATGACTCAAGACCTGCAGTCTCTTCAGAGTCACTGTATAAGGTATATATTTTCTAAGGTGCAAACCAACCCTAAACAGGTTGTCAACTAAACGCAGGACACATTCTCACTTACAACATACACTGGGGCAAATTTAGAGATGCCAGTTGATCTACCACATTTTTGGATTGTGGGAGAAAATCAGAGAGGAATGCCACGCAGGCAGAGGAAAGATAAACTCCACACAGGCACCACCTGGCTGGAACCCAGGTCTCTGGAGGTGTGAGGTGACTGTGCCACACCACGCCACCATATAAATTAAAGTAAATTTACATGGTATTGAAAAATACTTTTTGCATACTGTGTAATCATATTTTTTTATTATTATAAGTTAGGTAAAGTTTTTACCATTAGATTTTTATTTTTTTTTATATTATCTTTCTTTAATATATAATTCGTTTACTAGTTTCTTTTTATTTATTTATTATAATAATTACATTTGAAATGTTTATTTCATTAATATTTAATGAAAAATCTAAGTAAAGTTTAGTTAGTCCCTTGGTAATTTCCATTCATTTGGCAAAAGTATTTTTTAGTTTGCTTTAGATTGTGCTCAAATGTATTTTATATTTATTTTTGATTAATTATAATCTATTCTGTCTTGTGTGTTCACAGTCTAAGAGAAAAAAGCAGTGAGGTGCGACGTGGTGTGCTGTTTAAGATCCAGCAGTGGGGTAGATTTAAGGAAGAACTAAAAGCAGTGTGGCAGAGTATTTCCTCTCTACGGTCTGTCCTGGAGACCCAGTCTGATCCCACACACATACGGGTTAGTATTCATTCTATATTCTGCTGTAATTCTACCAGATACTTTTACGTACATTTTAATAAAGTATGAAATAAAATAGCTATGGTTTTTTTTTACAAAATTATTAAAACATTTTCTCACACAATATACATTTAGCAGATGCCCCTATCCAGAGTGACTTACAACTTATAATTTAAGCAGTTGTGGGTTCTTACTGAAAGACTCAACACTGGCAGCTTGGCTAAAGTGGGATTTGAACCCTTGACCTTCTGGTATATAGACCTTAACCACTAAGCCTCCACAATCAATAAGCAAAAAGCAAAACCCGCCAATGTTTGCAGAAATATTATACTGTACCGCTTCTGTGTCAGTTGACTCGGTTGTGCTTTTTGTTTCCATTCTTGGTAGGAGGTACGATTAGAACTGGAGTCTCAGAATGTCAGGCTGCAGGAGATCAAGTGCGGGATGAGAAGAAAAAGTAGTGACACACCTCAGGAGATTCAGATTCTACTCGAGCAAGTTAGTCTCTCCCAGCAAGAAGTCAAGGAGAAGGTATGACCAAAGCATTCATTGTTTTTCCGTAGTCAGAGTTGTACACAAACATTAGATGTATTTACTGACCTTCTTTGACATGGAAGACATGGGAGAACATGCAAACTCCCCACAGGCAGCAACTGAACTGGGATTTGAACCTAAGTCACATGAACCAAGAAACTTAAGCTTGAACTGCAACATTACTGTGTCACTTACAATATTTGAAGGAAACTGAGGTCATTGGGGATGTTTTGGGACCTAACCAAGATTTTACTTGGCAGAGTACACCCTGGACAGAGTACCAGTCCATTGCAGAAATCTGCAGATTTACCACCCAGTAGTTGAACCCAGGTTCTCAGGAATGGCCATTTTCTGCAACGGACTCTTACCACTAAGGCACAGGAGCTACTCTTGGATTCAGTTTTAAAGAACATAAAGCTAGGGTTACTTTTTTGCACTTGTATAGTCAAGGGTGTTGTTTTTTATGTGTAATTGTTTTTTTTTCTTTTCATTTATAGGTAGGGCAATGCATTGAGAGAATTGGTTCTCTTCATAAAATGAGTGAAAATGTGGACAAAGTGACTGTGGGCTTGAATAACATACAAGCTTTGCTGCGGAAGAAGAGCCCCACTCTACAAGAGGCTGAGAACATACTCAAGGTTTGTTTGTGTTTTAATATACATTTTTAATAGGTCTGTCAAAGGTAATGTGAAAGTATTAGCTTTTTGACCCTGGGAAGCACCTGCAGTTTTGGTGTGTATCTAAAATGGTCACTGTGAACACATACAAAGTACAAACTCTCCTTTCAAAGGTGCTAGCCAAGCAGCAGTACTATGAACAAGACTGAGGCATTTTATATTTTTCAGTTATCTTCTGCTAATTCTTTATTTAAGTTTAGTGGTCACTGCACTTTGTAGTTCTACAATAAGTCTGTCTGGTTCTCTTCAAACTTTGTAAGTTATCTTTACTATTTTAGACTAATAAAACTTCAGCAGTACTGTTGTGTCTGAATCAATCATGCCAGCTCAACACACTAAAACAACACCATCAGTCCAGTGTCACTGCAGTGGTAAGAATTATCCACTGCCCATATAGTACCTAATCTGTGGTTTTACTGTAGGATATTTACAAGTGGAGAACAGAGTAGAGAACACAAACAAAGTATGTTGAGAAACAAGTGGACTACAGAAAAAAAACATTAAACAAATAAAGAATAAGCAGAATAAAAACAGAAAAATGTAGAACGCTCCAGACTGTGGTGGTTATGTGACCAAAATAGGGCACCCTCCACCCTTCCAAGTTATACGTACTATATATAGC
Source organism: Parotocinclus haroldoi (assembly GCA_034779995.1). NCBI lineage: Eukaryota > Metazoa > Chordata > Actinopteri > Siluriformes > Loricariidae > Parotocinclus > Parotocinclus haroldoi. Next base: position 16,908 of record JAUZST010077441.1, on the reverse strand, counting down.
GCTTTTCTAATGGATAATCTAATAGGATAAATAGGAAAATAAATAGGAGCTTGAAAATGCAGTCAATTGTGATAAAATATATTATTTGTTTGACATCTGTAATTATTATATGAAGATGCTATTATGTGAGATCAAGCAAATGCTCCTGTTTTTAAACGTGTGGAAATATTATGGTGTGTCATTATGTGCATAGTGTGTCTGGGATGAGCTGGACCAGTGGCACTCACGGATAGCCGAGCTGGAGGTGGAGGTTCAAGAGCTTGCTGAGGAACAGTTTGAGAGAGCTCACGTACTCATGGATGAGCTCACCAAACCTCTGCAGTTGTACCAGGTTGTAGCTAAACAGGCTGAGCAGAGGACAGCCTTCATGAGTAGAGTGAGTTCAGCTATATCCTACACTTTCTTCAGTATTCATCACATGAACAATGGTACTTGTTACGTTTCAATGGTACATTATGCGTTTATTTTGGTACCTTTAGATCCCTGCATATCTCCAAGAGCATGAGGACATTCTTCGTAGCTCTAACACCTGGCTGGTTGAGACTCAGTCCTGGATGGAGACTCCTCAAATCTACACCACTGCCAAGTGTCTGCATAACCATGCCAACTACTTACAGGTCAAACATGTGGGACAGTTCTCCCACCTGCTGGTCAAACTACAGTATTTTAAAGTACACATAATAAAAACAATAAGATATAACAATAAAACCATGGACAGTTGAAGTGAATAACACTGAGTGTGATGCTCTAGAAAATGTTCAGCTGGGAAAGCTTGAATTTTGATATTTGTGAGAATATTACTTTAATATGTACCATCTACCTAATCATTAATGCAGATCAACTATTTTCCTTAATGCCAACTGTATTCCATAATGTCAGTGGCATCATTCATCAGGATATTGTGCCCTGCCACACTGCAAATATTATTCAGTAGTGACTCGAGGAACATGGTAAGAAGTTCAAGGTTTTGACTTGAAATTGAAATTTCAAGCATCTCTGAGATGTGCTGGACAAACAAGTCCAGTTCATGGAGGATCCAACTCACAGCTTAAAGGATCCTTTGAAAGTCTTGGTGCCTTTGTCTTGATGTGGAGGTCTTGTGGAGTCTTTGTCTCAATGGGTCAAAGCATTGCTGGGACAAGGTGGGCCTTCATAATACTTGGTTGGCAGTTTTAATGCTATGGCTGTTTGGCTAATAGGAATACATAATGTAAAAGCCATTTGCATTTACTTTGTTCACTAAAGGCAGTCTAAAGGCAGTCTAAAGACAGTTTGTAAATCAATAATACACATAGCATGCTACTTTACAGGGTGTACCTCTGCACTCACTGACTTCTAGGATGGTCTTCAGCTCTGGTTAGGATAAGCAGTGGTGATACATGATACTGTGCTGTACATACATAACATTGATGGTGTTTTCATACCTTTTAATACTGTCTTAAATTAGCATCGTTTAGTTCTGAAATGACTTTGAGATGGTATTTGGTTTGCAGATTATACTGGATGAGTTGAAAGGGATTCAAGACTCTTTGGATGCCCTTTGGCCTACACTGAAGGAGATCTCAGCTGTGTGTGACACCAGCGCTCAGGAGCAGAACCTTTCACTGATCAGCACCTGTATTAACAAAATGCAGCGCAGTGCTTTGGAGCCACTTAGCCTGCTCCAACATGCAGCAGAAGTAAGCACCAAATTTACTCTGGGCATTTCATAATTACCTTTGCTCATGATCATGACTGTCAGACGTAAGGATTACATTCATATTATTATGTTGCGATCTGGAATTTCACAAACACCCTGTCCATTTGCACGTGTACAACATCACTATCCAGTTTCAAGCAAGCATCAGGACTGTCTATGAGATGCAGTATGCATTTACGAGACTGCGTCACCACTAGTGCAGCTTTCTCAGGATGGCTTGATGACAAGAAGAACAGTGAAGAGAAACATCATGGACAGACTGACATTCTGTAGGAAGTGTAGAGATTGGCATTTATAAGTGGTATAGGGATTTTACTGCAGAGGACTGGGATGATTTTCTCTGATGAAGCCCCTTTCAGACTGCTCGAGACATTTTGAAAAATTATTGTCCTGAGAAGAAAAGGTGAGCACGACCATGAGTCCTGTGTCATGCCAACAGTGAAGCATCCTGATACCATTAATGTGGTTGGGTGTTTCTCATCCAGGGGACTTGGTTCACTTAAAATGTTGCCTAAGAGCACTGACATGAATAAGGAATGGTATTAAAACATCCTTCAAGAGCAACTTTTCCCAACAACCCAGGAGCAATTTGAAGATGAACAATATTTTCCTGCATGATGAAGCACCATGTCACAAGGCAAAAGTGATAGCCATTGAAATTTTGGGTCCATGACCTGGAAATTTCCCAGTTCTCAATTCCATTGAGAAACTATGGTCAATCCTCAAAAGGAGGGTGGATATACAAAAACCCAGAAACTTAGCAATTCCTAGCACTGATTTGGCAAAAATGGGTTGCATTATTCAAGATTTTATTCTGTCATGCATTTTACGAAGACGGTCAACACTGTAAATATTAAGCTTTGGTTAAACTGTGTGTATTTTTCAATAAAAAGTTTAAAACCTGTATGTAATCCTTTGAAAGCCTGGAGGCAGAAACCTTTCCAAAAAACAAAATTTGTGCCATTCTCAAAACTTTTGGCCACTGTAGATATATTTGTAGCTGACTGCTTCAGATCTAACAGTTTGGCGTTTTATTGTTGGTGTATGGAGATTACTGTAGTGTATTCTAATGCTAATATTTTGAACACACCTGTGTAGGAGATGGATGCCATTGAATCAGAAGTGAAGACAATGGAGAGGAATGTAGCAAAAATTCGAAGTATCTTATCTACAATCGACACAGAGGGCATATCCCCCAAAGAACATCTTCAAAACAGAGAGGTAAATCCACAGACATCCACATCCAGCTTTATATGAACTGCTACAAAATAATATCCATCTATTTTACTTCCTAGTGTTGATATAATGGCACAGTGGAGCATGTGGTTAGCACAATCGACTTGTAGTTCTTACGTCCCTAGTTTGATCCTGAACCCTGACTCTACCTGTGTGAGTTTGCAAGCCCTACACCCGGGTTTGTGTGGGTTTATTCTGTTTTTTCTCCCATATTCCAAAGACATGCATTAGGTTGATTAGGTCACTCGAATTGACTAGTGTGTCAATATAACCTTGTGTCTCTCGTGAATGTAGCTAGTGATGCAAGTGAAGTGGAATAAAACTAACAAAAACAAAAACAAACAAGCGTGATATCAGTGTTTCTCAACATTGACACCATATAAAGTTCTGCAGTACCATTACCCTGTGAATATGGCAATGATAAAAATTCATCCATCCATCCATTATCTTTCGCTTAATCCACACAGGGTCACGGGCCAGCTGGTGCCCACCCAGCAGCTCTAGGCACAAGGGCAGGAGCAACCTCAGACAGGGTGTTTCATTAATTCATTCAGTGTGGGACCACACTAAGGACATTAGAGACACCAATTAACCTAACACACTAGACTGTTGGAGGAAATTAAAGTACATGAGTAAACCCATTACAGACACGAGGAAGACATGAGGATTCCACACAGAAAGGACCCAGGCCCCTCCACCCTAGGATTGAACCCGGGACCTTCTTGCTGTGAAGCAGCAGTGCTACCCACCGAACCACCAACTGAAAATTATAACAGACAATAGTCATGCTTCATGTTTCCTCTTGCTTCTACTTTATTCATGTAATATGACAAAGTGAGCAGTACAGAGCAACTCGATCAAAATGTAGATTAAAAGTGGTACAAAGTCTTTTCTTTCTATTTAGTACCATTTCAGTACATTTATACTAGACATCCCTTCTTTTGGCTTTGGAAAATCGTTGTACCAATCAGGGCATTTCTCCATTCAGCCCATCATCTCATAATGAAATCCTTTTTATCCATTCTCTTCCTTGTCTGGCATTTTGCAGGTAATCCTGGAAAACCTTCAGATCATTGAGAGGACATTAGCTGAAATTGAGAGGTGCAGAGATAGCCTGGGACTTCCCACTGGAGCAGAAATCAGTCTCTCAGCCTTCCACAGCGCTGAGCAACTCCAGCCTCAAATCCGTGAACTTCAGCAACTCACTGAAGAACAGAACGCTGCTCTCAGGGTCTGTATGACAATATGTGCATTTGATTATTGTTATTCATCTGGCTTGCTGTAATCACTTTTAAACTAAAATGATTGGTTTTCATTACCTGTAATGGTCTGTCAGTAAATTGGTGTGCTTCCTATGAAACATCATGAAATTCATAACAGATCTTGCATATGAATTTGGCTGAACATTTGAAATTGTTTATAAATTAGGACTCAAAATTCTGTCCTCTTCTGAAACACATCTGAAACACTTCTTCTCTTCATCACGTTATTTGACTTTAGGTACTCTCATGTCACGTCCTATTCCCTGCTATTGGAGTGAAAGTTAGAATCTTGTCAATGCCATAGCCATCTACGTAAAGAAAGAGCCTTGCTCTCTGAGCCACATGTGCACTCAATGCTCATTATAGCTGTTAACAATAATACTCTGACATTCTGCCATTCACACATAGCCTTAACAGTGTATTTGATCAGGTTTCCCAGATGAATGACCTGTCACATTCAATATTAAATTAATCAATAAATTAAGCAAATCTCACATACAAATTATTTGTTGTTTAAAAGACTTGAATTGAGTTTATCAGCTGCAACACGTGCATCTCACATGTACATCGCTTCCCGTGTTGTTTATTATTTGCATTTGCATTAAATTGTCTATAAACTAAGAGCAAGCCACTGACTTGAAAAGACAATATATAAAACATTTGTTAAATGTGATTATAATAGTAGTGGTGCCAAACAGATGCAACAATGGCAACAATTATTTTAGACAGGCCTACCAGTGCTGCTCCACTGTTGTTTCTCTGATAATGCAGGGATGAAAAGTAAGGATGACATGTTCATTCATTCATTATCTTCAACTTACTCCACATGGAGTTGTGGGCCAGCCAGTTCCCATTCAGCAACTCTAGATGGGATGCCAATCCATCATAGGGCGCACACACACCCACAGTCACACACTAAGGGCCACCTTAGAGACATCAATTAACCTAACACGCATGTCATTGGACTGTATTGGGAGAAACAGGAAAGTGAGTAAACCCCCACAGACACAGGGAGGCCATGCAGACTCCACACAGAAAGAACCCAGAACGCTCCATCCTGGAATTGAACCCTGGACCTTCTTGCTGTGAGAGGCAGTGATGCTACCCACCGAACCACCGTGCTGCCTAGGATGACATGTATTTTACAGTAAAGCATTGGCATTGGCTGAGTTTTGATAGTCAGATGCGTCTTGGGGAGTTGGATGAATTTACACTACAGGTTATGGCTATAATGTGTCTTAAATCACATGCTGAAGTGGTTTGAGAAATCAGACTGTATTTACACACACCTTATAAGGCTTAGCCTTATCAATATACAGTTCTGATTCTCAAATGACCTTGTTTGTGCGATGTCTTAAACGCAACTTTAACTGAGTTGTTAATCGGAGGGATCAAATAAGTGACCTTTTAAGTAAACTATTTTGAAGGTGTGTCAATAAATGGTACCTGCTGTGTACAGTGAAGCCTATCAATTCAAATTTAGTGCAGTTTTATAAACACCACAGCCATGTTGTCACCTCACTCTTTTCAAATATAGTAAATATAGTGCCTTTTATTCACACATCAGCCAACTCTAATCAACTGAAGGTAATTTTGTAAAAAAAATATTCCTATTACTGTATTATAACGAAGCTCTCAAAGGTCACTACTTGTTTTATCGCCTGTTTATCTGATGGAGCTAACACAGACCTTTAACTGTATATGTGTTTCTTGCTGTATTTATAGCTTTTTTTGAGTGAGACTCTTATCTTACATCAAAGTGGTTTAAAAACACCGACCTTCAGAGCTCATCCTATGAGTTTAAATCATGTTTTTGGCCCAGTAATGTGGGAGTGATTAAAGAAATGCATCGAAGCATAACCTTCAAGAGGCAAATGATAATTACAAAATTGCAGTGAAAACTGGATATCTGGATAAGCTCTTTATCAGACATAAACTGTGATAGGAAACATTTTTACCTAAACTGAGGCCAACATACAGAATGTCTAGACTTTTATCCTAATAATAATAACTGAAGCCTTGGAGGTCTTGCGTTAACAAACGTAACGACTACTGACTATGTTTGGCAAGTTGGGAGATTGTATATCATCTGATGAAAGCACATGAAATGTCTTAAATCTTGTGGACCTCTTAATTCTCTCCAGGTCTTTAATGTCTGTGGGAATAGGAGGAAGGGATGCTTCCTAAGGCTCAGAGCAAACGAGGAGGATCTGTGGGAAAAAAATAATTAAATTAAAATATTTGCTGAACCACAGGTTTTCATTTCTCACATCCACAGATGAGCCAAAATAGCATGATCACCTGGTTCACAGGGATGTTTGGGTTGGTAGCATGTGTCAAATTAATGGTCATGCCTAGATTGAAGGTTTCCCAGCAAAACATTGCCCAGAGCATCAGACTCCCTCCACTGGCTTGAATTTTTCCTTCAGATCTTACTGGCACCATTACTTCTCCATGTATATGGTTCACCCATTCCCAGCCATTTAAGTGATGTGAAAGAAAACTGAACTGACCAGAACAGGTCACATTTTTTGTATGAACATGGATTATCTGACCACTCTGTACCTACATAGTCCCATACTAAGCAAGGTGTGATGCTTACCATATTGTGACACATTTCTTGCATAATCAGCATTAAATAAAATTATGTAATTTGTACAGAGGTAAGACTTTTGTTGGTCTTGACTAAATGAGATACCCCAGATGCGGCGATGAACCTTTGGCACCCAAAATCCTGTTGGTTCGTGGTGTCCCTCCTCAACCCATTTTTAGCACACTTACCATTGCAGACAAGTAACGTGTCAAAAGTCACCTGGTCAAAATTAGTTTAGCCAGTTTTTCCACATCCAATATGATGACTAGAGAACAGACTGTTTACTTACTGTTTATTATATTCCAGAACTAGAGTTGTTTAGTTGTAGGATTATTATTATTCATTGCTTGAACTTCATTGCTTGGCTCATCATTGTATGACCATATACATCATAGATAATTGTATTATATCAAGCAATAACTTGTGAGGTGTCTCTTTCCTCAGCTGGCTATTGGTCATCCTGTGGTGACAATTTCACCCTCTGGTGGACTGACATTGTCTAATCTTGCCCTCCACTGCCCTGGTGATACAATGGTGAGTTCAACACAGTTTTACACGAATCAGCACTGGTGCGTTTCCAAGCACATTTGCTCACAATATGCTCAGCTGTGCTTCATATATACTGCTCACAAGAATTTGGGGATATTTCATTATGGTTCCATTCCTTTTTTAAATACCCCCTTAATTTTTGTGAGTAGTATAGCAGAGTACAGATTAAGGGCACATCTAGTTTACTACTAAACTAATTCAGATACAAATTTGCATTACCTTCAAATGATGCAGAATTTAGTTGTGAGAGAGGTTGTGAGAGATTGTTAACCAGGTGTCTTTGAAAATCCCATACTGCAAGGAGGAAGATGGTGATCAGTCTGATGAGACTCTCACAAACAGTGATTCTGAGGTATATGAACCATATTTCTTAAACTGTCTTATGCTGAAACTGGGGTTGGAGGTGAAGAATTTCTCTTCAGAGCATGGCTTGCAATTTCTTGGATTCCTTTATACTTTCCAAACTGCATGTCTGGTTTGTGATCATTCTTAGAATGCATCCTACTTTTATGTTTCTCATTCTATCCAATTTCATCCTGTCTGTCAAGTAAGTGAAATTATCCAAGGAAGTATTTAACATGCCTGCTAAAAGGACCTCGACTCATTCTCTAATTGAGAAAGATAATTTATAGGTTCCCAGCACAGATGTACTGTATATATAGATGGCATACACGAGACGTGGTGGGTTAGTTTTTGTTTGTCTTTTTTTAAGTCATGAGAATTGATCCATTTTGTGTCCTCCAGTGGTGTGAAATCAGCTCCAGACATGTAGAGTTTAAACTAGGGGATAGTGGAATTCTTTACAGACATTTACAAACATCACAAATACATTACAATATGTTTTTCTTTGTAGTCTAGTCGGTGACTTACAACCCCAAATCAGAAAAGGTGGAATAGGAAAAACATCAAACAACAGCAATGAAATAACAGTGTTTCTTACATTCACTTTTTTTTCCTAGATGCATCTGAGCCCAATGAAGTCACTACCATTTCTGAACATGGTTAACATAAAGCTTCATTCTTGTTCAGAAAAGTTTTAAATGGTATTTTTGTAACTCACTGCCCTTGTAACTAAATTTTTGTAATTTAGTGATTGAAACAGGTCTGCTAAGTAGCGATCACTGGCTTTGAGCTTAAGCTTGCACCCTTGTCCTTTATGCACTGAATTTCCTCTAGTTTCCTTGGATCACTTACTGATATTATGCACTGTAGAAGAAGAATTACATTTGAATAAATCTGTGACATCTGTTGACAAACTGCAAAGCACATCTTTGCTCATCAGTGTCACAACCTCTCCTAGATGCTGCTTTTGTCCCAAATCAGGATTACAGTTACCTGTTGACATCACCTGTTTGAAATAACATCTTTATCATTTTTTTTAAACCTAATTACTATTTCTAACTTGCATAGTCTTAACTTTTATAAAATGCGTTGCATACCTGAAATGCAGGAATGGGTATACAGTATATTAACAAATTAAATTAAACTTACCCGACAAAATAACAAAATGGACAAAAAATGAAATATTTTGTTCTGTAAAACACAATGTTTTATTTCTATACCTTCCAACTGTTTCCTTTTTGGGGTTATAAAATCTTAAATACTAAGCCACAACAGACCCTAAAATGTGACCCTTTGTTTTGAAGTTTCATCCATTACTAATAGAGCTGTCAGTTCCATCTGCTCAGCTCTAAAACTCTCCAGTCCAATGCTTGTCTTAATACACTCTCATCTTATGTCATCTAACCAGGAAGTAGACCTGCCACATGGCATGGAGGAACATACTAAAACCAGGGCTTCCACTACGTTCCAAGTGTCTGACACTAAGGTGGGAGTTTTCATTTTTTAATCTGAATGGTGTGAATTAAATCTCATGTCTTACTGTTTTATTCATCTATTTCAATCTAAAGGAATCGTTCATTGAAGAAGTACAGAGACCCTTTGAGTCTGTGCCCTTGAACACTGATACAAAACCTGAAAAAGCTACACTGCCTCAAATAACTGCTACTTTATACAACAGCTCTGATACTAAAGATACAGGCCAGTTTTCTGTTACAACTGCCCAGTATCCTAAAACAGTACTACCAGTGACTAAACCAGCAAACCAAGACCCAGACAAGACTCTTGCGGCTGAGGAACATGCAGAAGCCAGGACTGAAACCATGATCCAAGAATCTGTTACTAAGGTGGGGCATTCTCTTCATATAAATAGTGTGAATTGAGTAGTTAACCCATATTTCATTGAATAGACACTCATATCCACTACTCTTAATTTTAATAAATTTGAATCTATGTCAATCTTCAGGACTCATCTCCGAAAGAAACTAGACCTGTGGAATCTGAACAAATCAAGACTAAGCCTGAATCTGCTCATTTAGAGTCCCAGCTGAAAGGAACTGTGATGCATACCACAGCTTGCAGCGCCTTTGTTGGTCCTGTACCCGAGTCACCTGTTGAGATAGTAACACCAGTGTCACTAAAACCTGCTGTTCAGATTATCATACCGACTAAAGTATGCGCTAACAAAGCTCAGAAATTAATTAAGGACATCAGACATGTAGAAACAATGAAGAAACCTGAAGATGCAACTCCTAAAGATTTATTAAAACCAGCTGAGAAAGTTGCTTTAAGACCTGGGAAGGATGTTAAGGACAAGGGCAAAGTGCACATAAAAACTGATTTAACTGACCCACAGGAAGAGTCTACATCTAAACCTGTAAAGGATGAAGAAGTGAAACACATCAGTAAGGACCATCAGACAACCTGCACAGTCTTTGAGGCCCTAAATACTACAGTGTCTACATTGTTGCTCTCACATCCAGACAAAGGCAATGTTCCTCAGATGGAGAAAGGATGGGTAAAATAATATTCTATTCTACTACTTTGCAATTCTTAGTATCTTTTGTTATGGACCAATTTATAAAATCAGCCTACCGACTTAGCTCATTATACAAACATACAGTTAGTGCCAGAACAGAGTAGGATAATTATATGTGCTTTACCAACAAGGTAGATATAGTGTCCAAACGTTAGTAATGAAAGCTAGTCTTCTTTGCTGTTTGTAAAGCTGCTAAAATGGCCTATGAGCTCAGTTCAAGTGTCATAAGTGAATAAATAGTTAAGAATGATAACATTGCTTATTTAATCTGCGGAGACACTAAGATACTAACAAAATGATTTGTGTAGGATAAAAAAACAGCTTTACTATGCTCTGTTAAATACTACTAACACACTATAGGCTCAATTGCTTAAACCTATAAGTGATCTGATATGCAAATTATACTACCGTATTACTAGTAGAAGAACGGTAATATATAACTGTATAATACAGGAGAATCTAGAATCGCTTCTGCTGGTGCATTCTTGTACTTCTATATGTTTAGAATGATGGTAAAACCTTATTGAATCTAGTTGTCAGATTTAGCTACTCATCTAAAGAGTTCTGTTTGGAGCCATCCAGTATTTAATTTAAAAAATATATTGTTCATGTTATTTCAGTGTTGTTCATATTTTAAATGTTTAATAAAGCAGATAAAATAATAATTTCTGACATCCTGTCTGAGACTAGCGGATGACTGCAGACCTTTGCACTAGTAAAATGTAAAGTGTATATAAGTGATGATAATGTCATATCAACTGATATATGTTTTTTTTTTTTTTTTAATAATAATTTGTGAGATTCTGTTTTTACTCCAAGCTTATATCATATGTATTACTCTGTATTAATGGAATTACTATTTCATTCTTTGGGCACAAAGGTTACCCTGCCCAGCCCTCCTTTTTGAAGTGTCTAGCATTCAGTCTGTCCTAATCCTCTGTATGTTTTACAATAAAAGCAGGATGAGACACCAGTGGATGAGAAGCATGTTGAAACAAGATCTTCCATCACGACTCAACTGTCTGGCGCTGAGGTAGATATTAAGTTTTTTTTATATGGCTTGTGGAAATTAAACTGCATGTCAGGGTCTGGATGGTGGCACAGTGGTTAGCGCTGTTGCTCCCATAGTTCCAGAGATTATTCCAGGTTAAACTCCATGTGACCCTGAATAGGATCAAACAGGTGTGAAAATGAATGAACAAATGCATAAAATTGCTCCTTAAATATGTAAATTATGTGCTAATCTGAAAAAACAGTTTTCTAATCTACAGGAATCATCATTTCAAGACATAAAATGGATGACTACGTCTGTGCCTTTGAAACTAGAGATTAAACCTGAAGACTTTAAACCTGAAGATTATCCACCAACACAAATTAACAGAATATTTTCAGATACAATAGACAGCAGCTCATTTGCTCAAAATCCTGTACCTGCCATGACTGCCCACCATCCCGAGACAGTTCTGGCTGATCCTGTTGTGCAGATTGATGTCCAAACTAAAATAAGTGTCAAGGAAACTAAGGAAATGCTCCTGGACATCAGACATGAAGGAAAAATGGGAAAACATGAACCAGTGAAACCAGGAGATGCACCAAAAATAAAGAAAGTACAGACATCAGCTGTAAAGCCTGGAACAGTTCCTGAAGACCAGGCCAACATTGACATTAAGACTGAGCCAGATCTTCAAGAGATCGCAATCCAACTGGATGAGTCTACATCCAAGCCTTTGTTTCTTTTAGCAAAAGAAGCAGTGAGATGCACTGAGATTGTTCAAGAAATTGAGAATAAATTGCCTACATTGTTGATTTCTTACCCAGATACTCAAACTGTTCCTCAAGAGGTGGCAGCACAGGTAAGCTCTTATTAATTTGACCACATTGCAGCTCAACGTTTTCTACACAAGTATGCAGAACCTTACACATATGTTCCTGTGTAGCCTTTTGGTTAGATAATGGTTTGGTATTTTTTAAAATCTCTTTACATGTAGATTTACATCATTAAGCAGATTCCCTTATCCAACGTGACTTACAGAAGCTTAGTATTCTTCTTAGTAGACGAAACCTCAGGCAGTAAGCAGTAGCCTAAGAATAGTATCCAACTATATTTTATTTCGAAATATCTCCTAATTTTTGTGAGATGTATAGTTAGCGCATGTGTAATGCTTAGACTCATTTCAGGACGCTATTTGAAAGTACTGCGCCTATAGTTAAGACTGCACCTGATGTCTTAAAGCACTTTTGTAAGTCGCTCTGGATAAGGGCGTCTGAGAAATACTGTAAATGTAAATGTAAATGTCGTTTTTGGGCATTTTAACAAATAACTTGGAGAATTATATATCTTCTAAGGAGCTTCAAACCGAGATGAAGGAGCAGAGAGATCTGATCATGGCAATTGCTCAACACAGTAGCAGTTCTGATCTGGAACAAGAGGAGCAGAAACAGTCTCAGGCAGATGCACGGTACGGTAGGACACGTGATGGGACTGCTGTTATAGTTACTAGGACTCGGAAATCCCAGGCTGCCACTGTTGGGTGCTTGAGCAAAGTCTTTAACCCACAATTGCTTGGACTGTCAGATTGTAGCAGTTGTAAGTTGCTTTGGATGATTTACTCTGCTAATTTACTAAATAAAATACAATGAATAAACTATATGTGTCCAGATCCAGTTGTTTGAACCTCAGTGTTCCTCAGCAGCTAGTGCTGAAGGAAGTGACCTGGGCACAACTTCTTAACAGACTGCAGGTCCTCCTGAACTCATTAAACAGTACATCAGAGGTTAGTATTTGTCCTGAATAACTGAAAATTAAGTCCAATTATAAAATAACGCTAATCTATTATATAAAGTGTGCTGACAAGTATTGTTCTGTTTTTATTTTCACAGGTAAGAGCTTTAACAGAAGATGAGATGGTGGGTGATTTCGGGGCTGTCACCCAGAAAATGCACAGACATGTTGAGCAACTGCAGTGTATTCATCAGAAGTTACTAAGCTCAGGCACTTCAGTAAGTGTTAAGTGTAAAGCTGTCAGTTTTGATTTCCGTGCCAACCTAAAAGCCAAACCATACGAACTGCGTCTGCTAAATACTGTAAATGTAAACTGGATCATTATGAGATATTTATTAACATCATAAGTACGATTACCACAAACTTTAATTTCAATATAGTTTTCTGCACAGAGAAAGGAACAGACAAGTTCTTCAAAACTCTCATATAGAGCAGCTCTTCATATAGCGAAGAGCAGCTGGTGAATTATAATGATTCAAGTATTTGAATTAACAGTAAATTCAAAACTAGAATTATTATATTCCAACAATAACGTCAAAGACAAGGTTACGTTACCAAAGGTATTCTTATGCATTTCTAACCTATTAATAACCTATTATACTGTTTCTAAATACTCCACTGAGTACTGGACATCTGTAGAAATAAGAATGACATACACGTGCACAAGAACTGACTATGCTGGTACAGGATTACTAACGATTTCTTTCAAGTAAAGCTAAAAGAAATTGCATAAATGCACTTTTACTCCACTAACTAACTGGATTTATACTTTATTTATACTGAAAAATATAACAAAAGCTGTTTGAGACACCCAAATGCCACAGATGTGATATTTGAATTTATTCTTTTTTTCTTTCCTGAGCATATGCTAGAAGTGTGTGCTGGATGCGATGTCAGTACTTCACATAGCACACCAGGGGCCATTGTTGCCGTGGCATAAAATTATCCCCTCATCAGACCTTCCCTCAGACCTCAGACAGTCATGTCTTTGTGACAACCTGCCTGGTCAGAAGGCATTGCTGGCACAAAAAAAATGCTTTTTTTTTTACCTTATATTATTTTTAGCCGATACTCTTTTCCACAACAACTGTGTTTTCAACAAACATCTCAACCTCCTGAGTGAAAATCCCCTCATATTTGTGTTACATATTATTTTTGATTTATCTCAGCTGGTTGGCTGAATTGTTTCTTCACATTTTAAGACTTATGGTTTATTTTTTCAGGCTGGTCCAATTCAATTTGAGATGTGTGAGGCCTTGTCTGGTTTGAGTCACACATTCTCCAGAATTATGCAAATACTGCATGTTCCATTTAAGTTGAGCAAGGAGTCCATCCAACTGCAGTTATTAAATCTTCAGGTAACAGCATTCATACGGCATCAAATCAATTCACGCTTGGATTGTCTTTTTAAATATTGAGTAACGTGTATTACTGTTCGTTTTTTCTAGTGTATGTCATCACAGCTGACGTCCCTAAGCAAAGTGATGAGCAGTATGACCTCAGATGCTGCTGTGGCATTTGGCTCCGAGACACCTGATGTGTCCTCCTGTCTGCAGCAAATTCAAAGCTGCATATACTCCATCCAGACAGCCGTATCATCACAGGAGGAGCTGCTGAATAGGCGGCTAGGTCGTACTTCTCAGGATCAGGTTTGTCCCTTAAAACTGCCTGCAGTGTTTTAGTTATGGCTTCAATATTAAAGAGAAGGCTATGATCAGCTAAAACATGTTTGGCATCATAAACTGTTTTTATTACTTTTCACTGCAAATGTTAGGCTGATGTACAACATACAGACAAACATTTAATAATGTGCGCTGGTATTTCACCAGAACCCACTTGTGACATATTCATAATTGATAAAATACACTTCTTGATAGACAGTAGAACGAGATGCAATAAGTACCCCTGTGACTCTCCCTATGACACATTTATAGGTTTTCACTTCCAGCAAGTTTCTGCCCTGCTGTCTCTAAACAAAGTCCATAGAGTATTGGTTGGCCAACATAGATGGCTTGCACAGAATAATATATCTTGAAAATTCACTGGAATGCAGTGAATAAAAAAAGGGTTTATTGTCTAACGTATGAAGCAGACCTCACAGTCATGGCCCAAAATGTAGTGAAATGACCTTTTAGAAGAACAAAGGTTAATATCCATGTTTTAATGTACTTTTTTGGGGTTTCCACAAACTTGTGTCTGTATTGTGTATGTAAGTGTTGAAAATTCTGGAAAAAAAGACAACAAATTCTTCCAAAAGTTTTGGTTATGATGGACGCTGTGCACACATGGTTTGTTTTTAAACCTTAAAAGTTAACTTGTGACGGTAACATGATATTCCAGGTGTGTCCAAAGTCACAGGACATGAGGTTTCTACGTGGCTTGTCGTCCACAGTCCTCGTTTGACTATGAGGGAAGCAACAGTGCTGTGTGAAACTGGTAGTGTTTCTGGGTGACGGTTGTTGAAGTCTGCAGCTGCGTTCCCTGGACATTACAATCATCAATTTTGTTTCTGAAATAAAAGGGTGTCCTGTGACTTTTGACTCACACTGTTTAATGTAACAGAAGATATTTCCACTGCTTTGTGTTCAGTGTACTTACATAAGTGTAACATAAATTATGACGAGAATTCACAGAAATCACAGAAGATACATCCACTAAATGTTATACAACAGGAAAAAGTTACGGTGATTTTTTTCAGATGCCCAAAACCTAGAAAACACAAACAGCTCACACAGCAAGCAAATTCTTTGTTGCCCAGCAAAATCAATATTCTACAAAAGCTGCTTTATAAATAAATGCACACATTGCTCTGAATGATATTAAGCTACGTTAAGTATGTCATATTACTTCTAAATGAATACAACATTACAATCGTAGTGACTGTTTGAATTAATTAAATTATTTTTGTCATTTATTAAATTGTGTCATAAACATCATCCAATATCGTCATCAGCCATAATAAGAGACTTAAACTAATAATGCATGCAAATACAATTTTAATGGCTTAATTACTTACATGGATTATCCATAGTCGTGCTGGAAGAAGTATGTATTTAACAGCTTGTTAGAATTCTAAATCATTTTTGGGTCATTAGGTAAAGGTAAAATGTAAATGATGAAAGATGAGTTTTAAAAGGTTCATAAAATGTAATAAGAATTTGTAATTTTTTTCTTGAATCATTTTAGTGTAATGAAGCCTTTACGTTTAGAGGTGGGTGTACTGTAAACACCGATATAAACCCAACCACTTGCATGTATCTGTGTGAAATGATAAAACAACAAAAATATTTAGATGTTTTAAGGTATCTGTTGCATGGTATAGGTTTCCTTTACGTTGGTTACAGTGATCAATACTGTATAATAGATCAGACCTGACCATTTCTTTGTTAAACATTTTCCTTGTAGCTTTAAAACAATTCTGCAGTGGTAAACCCTTGTCTGTTCAATTAAAAATTATTACATTTAGTTAAGTGAATTTTTATTGTGTTTGGTATTTTACAGGCTAGAGAACAGCTGCTTGAAAGCCCAGTTTCTGTACTGGAGGTCAGATGGGCTCAGGAAAGTGACTTGACCACCCTCGTTCAGGATATGTCTCACCTTTTGGTAAAGATGATCTGAACATACTGACTTCTGGTGCTTTTGTTTGTAGGTAGATAGACAAAGGGCAGCACGGTGGTTCGGTGGGTAGCATCGCTGCCTCACAACAAGAAGGTCTTGGGATTAATCCCAGGGTGGAGCGGCCTTTCTGTGTGGAGTCTGCATCTCCTCCCTGTGTCTGTGTGGGTTTACTCCGGGTACTCCGCTTTCGTCCCACAGTCCAAAGACATGCACATTAGGTTAATTGGTGTCTCTAAATTGTCATTGACTTGTGTATGCAAACACCCCAGCCGTGTAACTGGAAACAGCTGC
>JAUZST010077430.1:0-20990 GCA_034779995.1 Parotocinclus haroldoi | reverse complement strand
GACAGTGGCAAGGAAAAACTCCCCAAAATTGTAGGAAGAAACCTTGGGAGGAACCAAGACTCAACAGGGGACCCGTCATCCATGGGTGGCCCAGATGACCAGGGGGTCCAGGGACTATTGACCAAGGGTCCAGGGTTTAAGCCATGGCACTGCCAAGCTGCTACTTTTGTGCCCTTGAGCCAACATTTGTTAGGATTTGACATTGATAATCTCAGAGTAATCTATTTTTTCTATCTACTAAGTGTTTCAGAAAGTATTTTTGCATAAGGGTGGACGCTAAATCACCAAAAGTAAATGTATTAGGAAGTGTTTTTACAGTTCTGTTCCCTGTGAGCTAACAGTGGCTTATTAGCCTATAGGGAACAGAATCGTTGGGTGTGGTAAATGCCTTTTCTTCCTTGTTCATATAAAATAGGGGAATAGTTCAGATACTTTGCAAAACGATGGGTGCTTTACAGTGTAAAAGCTGCAAATCAGTTAATTGCATTACTATTAACATGCCAGCAGCGCTAATTATACTGCTCACACGAATGAGTAAATCAGAATACATTTTTTGAGCAGTGTAAAACAATATTATTTTTAAAAGTTGTTTAACAGTCTTCATTCAGCCAACATGTAGGAATGGCGTTCTTCCTTTCACTGTTATTAAGTCCTTACAAGAAAACAAGAAAAGTCAGTAACAGGTTAATATGGAATTTAATTTCATTGTAACTCCCGGAGATTGAAATGTAAACCCCATAATCCCAAACCATGACTATAGATGTATATTCTGTTATATTGGACACAAACAAATCGTTTTTGTTAGAACATGCTGCTTTTTACTAAATCTAGCACCGCAAAGTTTGGTTCTGTCAGCGGGCACCGTTTTTCAGGACAAGCCAATTGTGACGACTGATCAGTGTGTATAAAAATAAATATGTCTAAGAAGATCCAATTACTTTTGTACATGACATTAAATCTTGTGACCAAACAGTGCAGGTCCTCCTGGAGGGCACATGAACAAAATATAGACAAAATAATATTGGTGCCGAGGGTATTTAGACATAACAATAATAATGATGTTCTGTTCTGTAGGCAAACAAATGCAGCATGATTACGCTTTCTTGCAAATGGCTGTGTGAAGAAATAGATGGACCTTGCTGACTTATAATGTTCTATAATTATATTGCAAATGCATTACTTTATATTTTGTTTTACAAAATTGTGGACAAAGATACTGGGTTTGGTTACAGTGCTAATCAAGCTACTAACAAAGTGCATTAAATAATTTAATAATAATAATAATCAATCTTTTTAATAAGGAAAATGAAATGATATAATCACTTTGTTACTGTAATGCTTGGGTTCTAAAAGCACTGACACCTGAAAAATATCTCACACTGTGTTAATAAATCGTTTAATTAATACCTGTAACAAGCAGGCATCTGTAATGACTTTAAAAAGGCACGAGCTTGAACTAGATTGAACTCAACAGTTGTGCTAACTTGGAAAAAAGTACGAGCTTGAGCTTGATTTAACTCGGCAGTTGTAATAACCTTAAAACGGTACGAGCTTGAGCCTGATTTAACTCTCGTGACAAATACAGCCTACATTTCATGTTTGATGAATTAAGTGCTATGCATGGTTTCTCCTTTTCTACTACAGTGCACTAGCTGAGCGGCTTCCCCCACTGCCAAGCTGAAATGGGCCGTTTAAGGGCCTCTTGAGGTGTGGCAGAGAGGCAACGCATCGTCAGGGGGGCCGTTAAAGGCCATTGTCAGTGTGAATGGTAAGGAAGGCAGCCATAGGCCTCCCGATCAAGATATGTGGGGAGAGAGGGACGGTGGTCATCAGCTGGGTGTCAAAGCTATCAAAAGACCATCACAGCCACCATATCAGGAGGGGAGATTGAAGTCTCCACCATTGTACACCGGTCAAGATCAGGCAGAGCCAGGGGTCCCTGTTCTCGGCTTTAGGGTCCCATTGATGGGGCAGAACTTTCTGAATATAAAGTCACAAACACGATAAATTCAGACACAGGCTTTTATATACGAATACCCAAATGCATTTGTGTTTGGCATTCTACTTTATTGTTAGTGCTGGAAAAGTTAAAAGCAGTAGCTGCCGAGACGTCATGGAAACAATCAGCTCATGGGTTTAAATATCTTACTCGATTTAAGGTGTGTGTAGCGTTTTCAGTACTTTTACCTTCTGCAGATTTGGGTTTCCCAAAATGCAACTGGAGAACAAAATGCCACGTTAAACATGTGGGGATATTTGATTAAGGGGTGTTTTCTTTTGAAGTGCCCCCTAATTTTTGTGAGCAGTATATGTTGAAGGAACTTTTTCGTGTAAAAAGGAAAAGGATTCGAAACCCCATTGACGTTGTGTGAGCTTTTCATGTTGTTCATAACACAGGATGATTGACATTGTCATAGCTTAAGCCCATGTTGGTTCACATTGACTTTATTTAAATGATGTGGCATCGTAAAAGTTCTAAAATGTAATTAAATGTGTGGTTTGATGGCAAGTGTTAGCATGTGAGAGAAAACTGTGGATTACTGGCTAGATCACTCTTCATTTTTGAAAATGTGTGTGTCTTTAGAAAACAGAACACGGTGCCATGCGTGCGGATTTAAGGTGTGTAAGGTTTCATGTTTACATTTTCTGTCCTAATGTCCATCTTGTTCTTCGTGTGATGGTCTCTGTGTTTAGTAATGGCAATAATCTTTTGAAATCAACAAAGGGCCAATAATTAAAGCTTAAAAGTTCCAGCTGCCAAAAAATTGGCCATTGACCTACAATGGCAACGTTCTTGCCCACCTTCACGCCGAAGCACTGAAAAGCTTTGGGTTTTCACGTCAAACTGGTGGTCTAAATAAAAGACACCAAAGTGACAAAAGGCTGAAATAACAACCATCAGTGAGATTGGTTCAGTGCTCCGTGTTCCTCTAAGCATGATTTCCACAGCCTTTCCTGTTGTTAGCTCATGAATTAGGCGGTGTGTCATGTGCTTTGTCATGCCTTCATGACATTAAATACGAAGCAAAGAAACTCAAAATAGCACTGCAGCCCAGCCCGTTGTCGTCATCATAATAACAGTCTTAGGTTTACAATAGCAACATAATAGAATGTCTGCGTTTTGCTTTTAATTTATGTTGAAATAGTATAAAGGCCTGGACTGTTAGCCTGCGCTAACAGAAGGGGAACATGGTGAGTAGCATAGCGTCACGTTGCTTCTCTGAAGGGAACTGCTTGGTGTTGTGAAAGGTAGTTTATCAGTAGTTTCTGTGCTGCTACAGATCTAAAAAAAATCATCTGGGTGCTTCAGGAGGTTAATCCCCTAGTCACCCCCTTGCTGGAGCCCAGGGTGCTCCTTGCTCTCGCTGATGGCCTTCTGAAGGTCCGCTCACTCCACTTTCTCCTCCGCTGTCTGCGTTTTGCATGACAATTCTCCCACCCAAGTCCACGGGCCAGTACAATGCCTGCAGCAGTAGTTTGATGTCTTTTAAACCTTTGACTGGCCATCGGAGGCCTCCTGGTGATCCCTCTGCAGCATTCAGTGCTGCTTCAGTCTGTTTGTAGCTGTGGGCCTTGGTTTTTGGGCTTGGGCTGTTTACATTAAACTTACAGCATTTAGCAGATACTCGTATACAGAATGTTTGATACAAGCCTAGAGGTACAGTCCAAGCTTTAGGGTTATAGGTCTGACTCAAGGTTCAAACATCGGACTTTCTGGTCAATACCCTTGGGTACTCTAATCATGTGCCACTGCCTCAGTTTAGTATGACTGAAACTGGTCCATGCCTTAATGTAGGAAAAAAAACAGACTAGATTTCTATGGTAAGGCTAGGGTTATACACTGCTCACCAAATTTGATGATAGTTCAATGAGAGATTTCATTTTAAATTTGAGTTTCCTATTTTTGTGAGCAGTCTGGGTAGGTTCAGTTAGAGGCAACTACCGAAGCAAGTGCCAACAGAACATTGATGCCACGTTATGAAAAAAACACTTTACTTAGCTAAACTGTGAAACACTAAGAGACCTGGGAAACTGGGCTGTTGCTGTGAAATAGATTTAAAATCCTGTTACTGAATTAAGGACCTTTTAGTGGTAATCTGCTACCAGATTTGTAACATGAAGCATGCAAACTAAGAATGGGTTCAACTCAAACAGGACAAGTGAGGTCAACAATTTCATTTCCTTTTCATTTAAAACCCAAAATAAATCCAATAAGTCCAGAAAGAAATCGTTCTCTTTTTCTGATAGGGAAACTGGGCTGATGTGTTCCAACAGACACCTTTGATGTGAACAGAATGCCTATTGTGAGCCATGGATTAATTTCCAGTATCAGTTCCCAAACACACAATCTTGTATTTCTCAGAAGATGAGTGTTGTGCCATTAAATGGAAGACACCTCCATAATGATACTCGTGTTTCTAAACGTCAGAGTTGGGTGTCCACAAACCTTTGGTCATCTAATGAACGTGGACGTGGTACATGCTTTGGGACAACCATTCATCTGAATAAGGAGATACCGTGCACTGTGCGCGTGCACGTGTAATGTGGGTTTCATCTGGAAAATTCCACCACACTGGTAGAAACTGGTTGCTGTTTGTTTCGGGGGAGGGAGCGACAAGAGAGGATGGAGGGGGATCGAAATCAAAGGCTAGCGGCTTTATTGTTGGCTGTGAAAGGCAGCTAATGGCCGCCCATCGCCGATCTGCACTATGAAGCGACGGGGCGCCCCGGGTCTTTGGGGATCGCTCCACCCCCCCCCAACGACCCCGCGGCGCGGCTTCCTGCCCCTCTGTGCACCATCATGCCCCTCTCTACCTATACCTACCTCTATTCTCCATTACAACCCGTGCAGGGTCAAAAGGTAGTTTAAAAAGAATCTGCAACCCACAGGCTCTTAATTTCATCCATATACGGAGATCTGCACCCTTACACTGCGTTATTGGAGGGTTTTTTTGTTTGTTTGTGGCGGTGGTTATTTTCTCTGCTGTCTCTGTGATGAATACATGCGCAGAATCTTCTCACCAGGTTAAAGGTGTGTTTGCACATTTCAGTGCGAGATCCAACACTTCAGGTCCGAAACTCCATCAGCCCGAGCTGAACTATCAAGGACAAACTTTTCACCTTTTCTTTATTCTCGATGTTCTTCACGGAAAACTGTTGAAAAAAAAACAGTAGAGTGGCAAAATGGGATACAAATGATCACCAAAGAAAGATTAGTACGGGGCAGAAACTGGGATAAAACGGGAATTCATACGTAACGAATCATAATATAGATCATTATTATTATATTATAATAGGCCCATTTGTTGAAAGATATATTATATTTGAAAACAATCAAATATATCGTGTTTATTTATTTGGTTGATGAAACAGGATTTTGAAAAAGTTGCATACTATTTGTGCATAAAATAGACATGATGTACATCAATATACATTGATTGTTTATAAATTAATGTAAAGGATAATATCTGGCTGAGTTACAGTTTGCGTTTTAGTAAGTATAATAAACCTAATTCATATTTGTTCATTCCAAAATGGAGTAATGAATTTATACATAATAAAATAGTATTTAAATATAACAAAAGGTCAACCTACCATATATCATATCTGCTTGCTTGTGCGTTTTTTTTAAAGGGAGGTAATACTTATAGAGGACAATATTAAGAAACATTTATATATTGAGGACAAATACGTCAGGCATTAAATAATCTCAAAACATAAGAGGGAGGCTACGAGTTATTTATTCATTTTTTGGGAGTAATGTAATCGTACATGGTCTAAACGTTCATGTTACCAACCCACTGCCTCGTAATGGTTATTAAAATCGACAAGAAAAGTCATGTTTAGACTTCACTGTGTAATCCTGTTCTGTGACATTAACATTTTCCCATGGGATGTCAAATTTCAATATGAAGGACGAGTCATTAAGAGGAAATTATAGAAACAAAGTCACGTGTTGTGCATGATAAACACGATGACCTGACCTGAGTTAGTTTGCATTGGAAATGCAATGCATGGAGGTGGGATAATGCAAGCCCAAAACCAAACTCATAGTTCTTTATTCCATGCATTTGCACAGTTGTGTTTGGATCGTGCGGTACAACGTGAAAGGGGTAAAAAAAAATTAATAAAAATCAAAGAATAAATGGATACAGAATTGTTCTCTCAATAAAGGCTGAATCCAGAACACAACTTTACTCCCTATGGCCTACAAGTCCTCCGAATAGGATTACATAGGCACCCTAACTAGTGCTTAAATGTGTGAAATTGAGAGCCATCTGAGACTCGTCCGGAGGAATCAAGTTCACAAGCACCCATCAGCTGAGCCCTATTGTGTGTGCTGACCAATGGGAGGTGAGATCATTAGGACTCCAGCCTCCAACATGGATTGATTAGGAAAACCTGAGCAACAGCTTCAGTTCACAGTTGTAAGTTAGAGCTTGGAGGGGTTGGCGTGAGATGCTGGACGAGTTTAGTTGAGGCCACTTGACCCCCTGTTCGGGGTTTGGTACAAACCGGATCTGTCCTAAAGCTCTAAAGCTACAGATGCAAACCTAGGAGGCTTGTGAAGTTTCTTGTATTATGGACCTTTATATGAACTTCCCTTGGTAGATTATTTGGGACGTTTGCATCTGTCGCTTCTTCAATCGGGAGGATGACTGACCAACCCGAGAGTCCTCCGTCTGACTGCAGTAACCGAGCATACGAGCTGTCCAGGACCATGTCCTCTTACGCTGCAGGGCCTGAAGGCCTGCAGTTCTCACACAGCATGCTCCAAGATCCGGGCCTACTACTCAACAAAGCGCCCTTTAACGGGCTCAGTGCTGCTCCGGCGCAGACATTTTTCGCTTTCCCGTCGGTCGGCGGCGATTTCAGGTCCAACGAGGTGCAGGTGGGCGACTTCACCCAGCCGAAACATTGGTACCCGTTCACGGCCCCGGAATACACCGGCCAGGTGGCTGGGGTCACGGCGGCTACGCAACCTGCCAACCTCAGTCCTCCTATCGCTGAAACCCGGGAGCAAATCAAAATGCCCGAGGTGAAGATAGAGAAGGAAGGGACCGACGAATACGGAGGCGCCGAGACCAAACTTCAGCCGCAGTTCCCCGGCCCGGGGACATCCATGCCCGGGATGTACTACTCTACCCCTGCGCCATGGGCTCCGTCCTTTTGGCCTGGTCTGACTCACATTACAGCGCCGACCAGCGTAGCCCAAGCCCCACCAACTCCCTCTGCGTCCTCACCGTCTTTATCCCCCTCTCCGCCTGGGAACGGCTTCGGCAGCCCGGGCTTTTACAGTGGCGCCGCAGCGCAGCTACCTTCCGCCACCCAGGCGCAAAACAGCGCCCGCAGTAGCGGCTCTTCTAGCGGCGGCTGCAGCGACTCCGAGGAGGAGGTAAAGGCTAGATTTTTAAAATCACTTCATTAACGTGGTGCAATTACTGTTATTGATTTCCTACAGGCCTAGGCTTACAGTTTGAACATTCGGTGTCGTTAAATTTCGCTAAAACTAAACGTGTAGTATTTCTTTAATTGCCCCATTGCATAGCCCACTAAGCCAATGCACAGCTTTTGTTTTTCGTTTACATGTTTTTTTATTTTACATGACGCGCCGTAAATGGATCGGATCAGTCTGGTGTTTTGGTCGGGTTCAATTGATCCACTCTGATTTTCTGATTTGAACCCCTGTGCCCCCCTTTGTGCTCTTACAGCCTTACTAAAATGTCATTTTTGTTTTTAGGAAAACCTAACCACAGAGGAGCTGGAACAGTTCGCCAAAGAGCTAAAGCACAAACGCATCACACTGGGTTTTACTCAAGCAGATGTTGGACTCGCTCTTGGAAATCTGTATGGTGAGTTTGGCTGCCTCTCACTAAAGCACAACTAATCTATGACGTCTTGATAAATGTAAATAAACCGTACCTTTCAAATGGCAAATCCTACTTGGGGGAACTTTTAAAGGTCCTGGAACTTTGAGGAGTTTGTCCTGTTGGATCATCAAATCTACCAATTTAAAGTACGCCGTCTAATTTTGATCCCCGGTTTGGCTGGGGAGTACAAACGAGCTGGTTAAATCTGAAATTATAAATGTTATGGGCTCGTTGTTCTATGGGAGAATCCATGTCTTGCCACTTTTTGTTGTCCGAATGCCCTGTGGTCATAATGGACCTTCACACGATCCACACACTGCGCTGCACTGGTCGTGAAAATGGGCATCGATGAGCAGTGGGTAAAAGTGAAGAAGTAGGATCTCAGGGATCTGTTCCTAATCGTGCTCTCCATGTTCTTTGCAGGGAAGATGTTCAGTCAGACGACCATCTGTCGATTCGAAGCTCTTCAGCTCAGTTTTAAGAACATGTGCAAGCTCAAGCCGCTCCTGCAGAAGTGGCTGAACGAAGCAGAAACTTCGGAGAACCCTCAAGATGTCAGTAGGCCCCAATACTGAATTCACTCTTTCCTAAATGTTTGGTCTTGGCGCGCAATTGAATTTTCCCTTTTCTGTTTTAAAATGTCAGATGTACAAGGTCGAACGAGTTTTGGTCGACACGAGGAAACGAAAGAGGAGGACCAGTTTGGAGGGATCGGTGCGCACTGCCCTTGAGTCGTATTTCCTCAAGTGCCCCAAGCCCAACACGTTGGAAATAACGCACATATCTGACGACCTCGGCCTGGAGAGAGACGTACGTGAACTTGACTCGGTGCCGGCTTGCTTTTCTGGTCGTACTTTGTCTATGCCCTGTTGTGACCTGGCTTTTGTTATTTCAGGTGGTGCGAGTTTGGTTCTGTAACCGTAGGCAGAAGGGCAAGCGTCTGGCTCTACCCTTCGACGAAGAGGGCACTGAGGGGCAGTACTACGAACAAAGCCCCACACTGCCTCCACACATGGGTGGCGCCACCCTCACGGGTCAAGGCTACCCAGGGGCCGGTCACGCCGGGAATATGCCGACACTGTATATGCCACCTCTTCATCGACCGGAGGTCTTCAAACAGGCCCTGCATCCCGGGCTGGTTGGTCACCTCCCCAGCTAAACGGACTGTTTTTAGCCTTTTGACCCGAACACGCAACGTGAGGCAATACTTCAAAGGAAATTGCGTGTTTCTCGGTCGCTGCAAACTATGGATTTTTTTTTTGTTTTTTTTTTTAGGGGGGGGGGGGGTGGTTCTTAGAAGCAACACTGCTTAATTATATGCAGTGTCTTTGAAAGTCAAAAATGAACACGAGGAGCAGCAGATTTGCTTAACGATGAAATGCATTTGCACAGTCATGGTTTTTAAAAGCATGATTTTTAAAGGTTTGAATTTTACCCCTTCCGTTCCAAATGTACATATTCCTTTTTTTTTTTTTTGTTTTTTTTTTTTTTTGTTTAGGTTTTCTGAGCAAATGTGCAGTATTTGGTAAACTGTTTGCACAGCTTACTTTCATTTAGGAACCAAATACTGAGTTGCTTTCTGATCTAGTAATCCACATTTGTGGCAGCCTGTAGAAATGTGATGGGGCTTGGAAAGGACATTAAACACTGCTCTTTCGTGGCTCACCATGTTAACACACCCTGTATTTTGATAGCTACTGCTAGGAAAATCCTCTCAGCCGAGGTACTGTGCCTTATTTTTTTTCCCTCACATGACATCATAAGATTGTAAATGAGCTCAAATTTGCTAATTTATTGAAATGTTGCTGTGACAATTGAGTAGCCCGTTTCACTCGATTTCAATGTTGTCAATTAAACCACAGTTCTGTCGTCACTTCAGTCTTGTTTTTATGCAATTTAATTGTTACTTTGAGTCACGGTGTGAAGAGGAAATGGGTGACGGGTGGTCTCATGACTGACCGGAGGGTGGGTAGAACTGCACCGTGTTTACACGGCTCAAACTGAGCTCATTACACTACTCCTCCCAAAAACAGACTCTGCGTTTTGAATTCTATGCTGCTTGACCAGCAAGGCCATGCAGGTTCACCAGCTTAACCAACACCGGCGTGTCAAAAGTCAATACTCGACCGATGCCAAAGCATCTCAAGGTTTTGCTCGTAGACCTGCGTCCGAATCTCGACCTGTGCTAGTCATGTTGGTGCGTTAGATTGGAAAAGGTAGTACGTTTAATTAAACATGCTTTCTCTGTAGATACTCTACAAGTAAGCACTCAGCTGCAAGCAGTGCACAAATGGTTTTCTTTCTGTTATGCTAGCTTATGGCTTGGTGTTGGTAGAGCTTAAGGCTAACTAAAACACGACGGCTGTTGGATAACGGGAAATTCCGGTTACACAATGTATTTATTGATGTCATCTTCCATAGTTTTTGTAGCCAACGATGCTGACCAACAGATTAACCCTGTAGTTTGGAAGAAGCTAGCTCATGGACGCGAGTTGGCACCAAATCTGGTCTAATGCCCGTTTTTGCCAAGAAACAAATTTGGCTTCCAACCCTAACTTCTATTAAAAGCAATATTTATTCGTAAAACCACTCCTTCACATTTAGACCTGCAAGATTTGCAGCCGAAAATGCCTGGTTTAAGTTTCTGACCTGCATCCTTTATTTAAAAAAAAAATATATAGTTGACCTTCTGTATTACATAATACACTGCTCGCAAAAATGAGGGGAGATTTCAAAATTAATATGAAGATCCCACAAGAACAGCTGGACGATCTGATCCTGTCCATGCCCCTTCCCTGGCGGTGTGTTATGGCACTCTTGGGTGACCATACACCCTACTGAACGGTCAATGTGGGGGCGCACTGGTTCAGTCTGACATCCTTCTGTTCACCCCCTGAATATATCACTTCCTGTTCAATCACCATAATTGAGTTTGCATCTCACTTGTGTAATGAAACCGCTTTTTGACTTTTCATTTGTTTTTCTCATTCTCGCTTAACGAAATAAAATCGAATGCTTCTTTTTAAAATTCGGCTCATATTCAGATTGACATACCCTCTCGTTTTTGTGAGCAGTGTACATAAACGATGTCGTAACAGAAGATAAGAAATCGCTACCAGAAGTACATCCTGTGCTTATTTTTTTTCCCCTTGCAATTACTCGCACTATTTTTTATTTATTTTTTTAATCTCCTCATCTCTGCGATGTCTGTTTTGGATTTTTATTCACCATCTACATTCTTACCCTAGCGTATATACTACATTTGTGTGACTCGCATTTTGGCACACCTGATTGGCAGATGTTTCCCTTTTTCAATAATTTACATTTTATTTTAAGCAAGTATAGCATGCCTGAATTATTGTCATGTGTTGTTCACCCTTCATCAGGTAGACCTGCACTGTTTAGGTCTGTTTTTGGCCGGGCATGTTTGATTGGCACGTCCTTTAGGGACCTTTCTGTGGTACGAGCTGAGGGGAGGAAATTTCCGCCGGTGCCCTGCGGTTTGGTTGCTTCAGAAATATTCTGTAAAATGCTATAAATGTTCATCAAAAACCCACTCACTAGAGAGCTGGTGTCAGATGGCTGTTGTGTGCTGCATGCGCAAAAGTGCAAAACCACGCGTACCATAGAAGTCGTAAATGTCATTGCCTTGCTCCGACACCCAATTTGTGGTGGATTTGATGGCTAGGAAGTTTGCCGTAACCCTGGCAGATGGTACAAAGTCGTTCTCTCCAGTCTGTATAAAGTTTGACGCTGTAGTTCCGATGCCAGTCGAAGTACGACTTGTAGCGTTTTGCATCGTTAGCTAGGTCTTTTAGAAACTGTCCCAGGATGTCTACGGACTGGAAGTCGTCCACGTGAATGAAAGACTGCGCTGGTGCCACGGCCTCGTAGTCGCTTCGTGGAGGACCCAGCACTACTGGGACTGTCCCAGCCATGAAAGCGTTCCTCCACAACTTCTCTGTAATATAGTGTCTAGACTCTGTGTTCTCGAAGGCCAGGTAAAAATAACAGCGGGACGTGGTGGGTATCAGTGCGCCCTTGGTCAGCGTTTTATTGGCGGCGCGGCCGTACACCTGGACCGGGATGGTTTTCCGGAGCGCCTCGACCACTTTGGTTCTTCTATGCGTTTTCCTGTAGTTGCTAACAACCCAACACGCCAGATCTGTCTTGCAGCTTGGGTCGACCGAGCGGCCATCGTTCTCCAAATGCACCAGCTTCCCATACGGCATTGTGACATCAGCGTCAGGTCGATACGACATGGTCAGGTTGAAGACCCCTTCGTATTGTCTTAAATCCCCGTTATTCTCCGGCGCTTCCAGAGACATCCAGAGCCACCTCTGGTGATGTGGGCGAGAGAGATGACTCGGCAGCTCCTGCATGCGAAACTTCAGCTCGTGGTGATGGAAGACCACGATGTGAGCCTCGTCATAAAGGGAACGATTATCCACCAGGTGGCAACCAGATATGTTGTACTTCCGCAGACAGACGTCGCCCTCCAGGCTGTACGGAGTATGAAAAGGCCAGTACCATAATAAGATGGTAATCTGAGCTCTTCTGCTGTTGGGCCTCTGAGCGTGAGGAATCCTATCCAAGCTCATGAGAAGGTTGCTGAGGAGAAGAACGCAGCTGAAGAAAAGGAGAGGGAGAAAAAGCTTGCTGTTCAGTTTCGAGACCCCTGAGCTCACCGTCATTCCTAGAGAATGAGAGATGGGGTTAGGATCGTCCGTGTCAAATTTGTCATCCATTTCCTAACCAAACTGAGTGAGGCAGGGTTCAACAGAAAATGTTCTAGCACCTCTATCTGTGTGTGTGTGTGTGCGTGTGTGTGTAAATAAAATTTCGTCTGATCACGTGTAGCATGACAATGTCTTTAGAAATAAGGATGTTTTAGAATATTTAAATTTCCCACACCCCTATATTGAATCCTCAATATAGATTCGAGGTTTGTCGGAATAAGATCAGAATTTTCAGAGTTATAGGTCCATATATGTTTGGAGAACTTGGAGGCTTGTTGTCCGACATCAATGCCCAGCCTTACAGTCATGTTCCAAAATCCAATGGAACACAGGTCTCAGAACGAGACTAGAGAACGCCGTACTAATAGCCGTATCTCTGGCTCGAGTTTCTGGGTGGTTGTAAACTATGACTGTATGGTGGATCAGCTCACCGTGTGTTCTGCAAACAGTAGGTTTGGAAATGTAAAAAAATAAGTACCAAAAAATGGACCATGGGCTCAATTCGTGACGGTACCGGTTGTTACTCACAACAACAAAGTAGTAAGTAGAGTAAGTAAATAAGTAAAAATAAATAGTAAGTAAAAACGGATCATTTTTTTTGTAAGATTATGTAATTAATAAAATATCTGCTTAGGATTATTGATTACGTAGATCCCTCTGGAGTAACCGTTACAATCACTTTCCAGATCTATTACCACCCTAATTTTCCTCGCCCTGATGCTGATGTTTCGTCAGGCCAGAAAAAAGTACACCACCAAACCCAGGAGAAATTCACTGAGGGATTTCATAGTAAAACTGTAAATTGCTTGACAGGTTTAACATGAACTTTGAATTGTATGTTATATTTTGGCCACTGTCTCTTTTGACTGGTTCTCACACTGTCAAATTTCATAATACAATTGTAAACTTATGTGATTATCAACTGACCATAAATAGTTTCACTGTTCTACTATGCATTTTGATGCTAATTTAGCCGTGTCATGGTTCTACCGTCACATTTCACGGTACATTTTTCCTGGGGAAATACACCATATCTCCTGCAAAGCAAGGTACTGGCCGTGTTATGTTGTGAGGGTGTTCTGGGACACTCAAAATACTTCAAGACAGAAGGGTGGATCACCACCCTTCCACCAACAACACGGATGCTTACAGATTGAACGTTCTCAGAGCCGTCTCTGGATGGAAAGCGCAGTCAGTTCAGACTTGACAGAACTCGAACAATTCTGCAATGAAACCTAAACCAAATTTCCCCTATCTAGGTATGAAAAGGTGGCAGAGATATAATCAAACAGACTGATGGATAACATTTTTTAATGGATTTTTCTTTCATTGTCTGAATGATGTAAGGGAAAATTTGTCAATAAAGTAGGAGTGGGTTTTAACTAGAAAACAGTGACCGTTTCAAAGGTGCATGGTGGTCGTTATAGGGACTTTACTGTCGGTTGGCGCGTCCATAATACATAATACATAATATGGAGATGACCAAAGATTGATCCCCAACTAATAAGCACATATACTGCTCACAAAAGGAAAATATCCCCTAATTAAATCATTAATCACCATTAATTAAATCACCAAGAAATATATCATATCCTAAACCGGAGCTAAGATACAAGACATTGTTGCTACAGATTGCAAGGAAGCTGAGTGAACTGAGATTCAAGCCAAAGCAGAGAATTTCAATTTAGAATTAAATTAGAAGTGAATACACTTGTGTGCTTACCTGAGAAACGACCTGTCCAGCAGCTGCATGAGGTTCTCATTGACTATCAGAACAAATATAGTAGAACTGAAAGGTGAAGATAAGTGAGCTTATAGACACTTCGCATGCGACTGCAGAGTGAGACACTGCTTCCTGTTCTCAGATGTTATGAATAGCTCCTTCCCTCCTCTGTTGTCAAAATCTCTACTCAAATCAAGAGCACAGCTTGAGATCAGGGTAGTCTTTGGAGAGGCCACATAGCAAGTAGTTTGCTATCTCAGTTGTGGTAGCATTGGTTTGTGGGCTCCAACCAGCATGCAGCGAAAGCTAAGCATCCTCGATAAATTGTTCTTCCTCAAGTTGAAGTCTGCAGTACAGTGAAAATGAGAGCGAAAAGTGGGACAAGCGGGAAAAGCCCGAGTGCACTACATGCCCAAAAGTGGGCCGTCACGACGTGGCTGGTGGTTGTTCAAATATTGGAAGCACCCACGTTCACAGATGATTACTTATTCCTGACTAGTCGTATCAGCGTCCTTGCTTTTCCCAGATATTCGTAACAATCAAACATCTCGTCGTTTTGTCTTTGTAAAAGCCTCACTGGTGCAGATTGATTGACGTTTCAGAAATGTTCCAGGTTCCTGATTTACTGATTGATAGCTAGTTGTAAGGTTCCCAGCCTCTGATAGGTTGAGCAATCATCATAAAGAGAAGCCGTTTCCAGACATGACACAAAAGACTTTGATACATTCTGCTCACAAAAAGTAGATATTTCAACAGGAAATGTTAGTGATGTATTAAAGCACTTTTGTAAGTCGCTCTGGATAAAGGCGTCTGCTAAATACTGTAAATGTAAATGTAAACGTAAAGGGATTATCCCACAATGAAACACTCCCTCTTGTTTGAGAGCAGTGTATGATTGTCCAATGAGGACAATCATGTCATTTTAATCGAACTACTCCGATATTCCAGAATCTATTTTTAAAACAACATTTTTCCTTCTATGATGACAAACTGTCCTGGCCCAGATGCAGCAAAACAGGCCCTAACCATGATAAAACCACCACTATGTTTAACAGATTGGATAAGGATGGGTTTTTTTTTTTTTACAGACTTAACACTTTAAACCAAAAATATTTACGTTGGTCTCATCCGTCCACAAAATGTTTAGCTTAATTGGGTTCTATTTATCTTTTTTTAGGACTGATGATGATGTTCAACAAACACAACGCTCGTTGTCTCTTAAAATCTCTCTTCTTGTGATAAAGACTGTAAATGCTGTTATTGATATTTTTTTGGTTATTCATCCTTGGTCACATATTCACTGTTCTTAGTAACAATGCCAAAAGATTCAAACCCTAGTAGTACAGCTACTGGGATACTGGAAAGTATCCGAATGAAAAAATAAAGCACAAAATGTAAACTCAGTTTACTCCACTCTTCTACTAACTGGGTGAACAATTAGCAGTTTTACTTCCTTTCCCTTTTTTCATGCCATTGTGCTTCCATGCCACTGTCTTCTCGAGAGTGAAACTTTGGTAACTTCCTTTGACAGCTTTCTGTCAAACCATATGCGAAACACGTTATACCCAAATCATCTACACACACCCCAGACTCTGACTCATGAATTGGTTTACGACCTATGATCTAGTAAGATCTTTGCAAATCCTGCTGACATCAACAGTAAGTCACTGCTGCTTCGAGAAGCAACCCGTTTGTTTCTGGGTTCTCCGTATTTGGGTTGCTAACTGTATCACGGTGATCTCACGTCTCATGAAGGTGGTGTCACGACGCAAAATATATGAATCAGTGCATTCTAATGTGGCGAAATGTCCTTATTATTGTGACCTGGACGACCAGTCCACATTGTTTAGTAATTACATCCAGGTCATTTTAAAGTGATTCGAAAACGTAACCATAACCAACATACCAACATAAGTCATCTAAGGTT
Source organism: Parotocinclus haroldoi (assembly GCA_034779995.1). Classification (NCBI taxonomy): domain Eukaryota; kingdom Metazoa; phylum Chordata; class Actinopteri; order Siluriformes; family Loricariidae; genus Parotocinclus; species Parotocinclus haroldoi. The sequence goes on along the minus strand of JAUZST010077430.1, from coordinate 4,730 downwards.
ATGAGTTTGTGTTAGGCGTTATGGTTAAAAGTATTCGACGTTATCATTTTATGGTAAATACAACTTCCGCCGTGTGAAATAAGCTGTAAAAAGCAACGTAGCCTACATAAGAAAACAATGAAGACTAAAAAACAAAAAAGACTCTCTCGAGGAAATACGAAGAACATCCTTACAAACGTCTTAGTGTTTTACTTAAGAACCATCGCAATTTTTTGGAAACCTTTGGTGAAACTGGCCCCTGATCTGTCCCCATGAGCCTGGCCAAGATTACAGGGAACGGCGAAATAGAGAAAGGGTTATGAGTTAGTGTTAGAGCTTAGTATTAGCTTGAGGTACATGGCTTAGAGACTGGGTTGACGTTATACAACGGAAATCACAGAAAAAGCCACTACGATTACTCTTGCTCATAACCCAAAGATCTGAGGTCTTCAGTTGAGACAGAAACTTTGAAGCTTAGAAACGGGTTCCTTTTAGACTATCTTTTCTGGCTCAGTGAATGCTTCTGTTTGTTCTTTATTCGTTGCATTAAAAATAAACAGAATGTGTGACTTGTCAAGGCTGTCACACCTCATTGCTCCCTTCTCCTCTCAGTCTGATTATGTGTAATGACTAAGAGATTTGCAGAAACTGCAGCACCCCAATGGAGGTTTGAGGTTAGCAAAGTTGAGGATCGGTTTGTCATTGCTATTGAACTGAATGGTGGATCTTTGGGAAATAAGCCTGCCTTAATCCCGGCGCCGTTGTTCACCCGACCGCCGCTAACCCTTATGGAAAGCCACGTGGTGTGCATTAGGCCAGATGAGATGACTTCCTTGGCTTGCACAGCACTGAGAAGTTATGACGATAACAAAAGATGCTTCCACGAGATAAGATTACAACTCTTATCGTTTTACAATGCATACTTACTCTGGGGAGGCTGCACTTTCTCGTTTTATTATAAACCCTGCCTCTCCAGACTCCATAATCCATTATTGTAACAGTGTTTTGACAAGAATGAGACAGCAGCAGAGTTGTGATATATCTTGAGGCAAGACTGTAGCAGGAGTGAGAGAATGAGAAACGAGACAGGTTGGACAGGTCAATCCAGTGGGCAGGTATTCTGAATGCTCATTGGGTGTGGTGAGAGTCAGCCAGCAGAGAGACACAGATAGAAACTGCTCGAGAGTGAAACAAGTGGGAAAAAATTAACAAGCGTATTCTGCATTTTTTTTGGACCACACAAACCATAAAGGATTACGCTCAAACCACAGTCGCTGGAGGTACCTGGATGGCTGGACATATTTGTTAGTGATGTAAACATTGCTACAAGGCTTGTTAGTGACTGAGCTTGTGGTTTGACAGCTTAAAGACCGGAGTAAAGGGCAACGCAATGGCGGAGGAACCAAAGATTGAGCTCTTCATCAAGGTTTGGCTGGCAAACGTTTTATAAAATGATTTATTTTCTTATTATAGTTATTATACTTATTATAGTTTCTTATTATGTAAGTTTATTGAGCTTTGCTACTCGAGGAACTTGTGGTTTCTTTTAGGAAGGGCCTGTACTGAACTGTGATAATCCTCCTGCAGTAGTCGTGTTTGGTTTAATTTGAAGAACTAAGTAATTTTTAACGAATTATTAGTCCTGTTTTTAGGAAATAACACCTATCCACCTATCCTCTCTATACCCTTTTTCTTAACTTTTTTTTTTCCATTTTGTGATTGGGTTACTTGAAGAGTAATTTGAAGAGGTAAAAACCTGGTTTCCCCACAGGCGAGTGATGATGGTGAAGGGGTCGGCAATTGTCCATTCTGCCAGCGGCTGTTCATGATTCTCTGGCTGAAGGGGGTTAATTTTACCCTCACCACTGTTGACATGAAGAGGTAAGCAAATCAGTGTTCAAGCAATTTTTAAAGACATACCGCAGCTGACCAACTCTCGGGAGTTGAGTTCTAACTCAAATATGGTTTAATTAAAGTTCAGTGACCTCCAGCTCTTTTAGACCAACCTGTAGCCAATAATGTAGATTTCCAAGAATCACCGACGTACACTCGTCAACTTACCACGCTGCATTTTCTACTGTAGAGCTCCAGAGGTTCTGAAGGACCTCGCTCCTGGCTCTCAACCCCCGTTTCTCCTGTACAATGGAGAGGTGCGCACAGACACGAACAAGATCGAGGAGTTTCTAGAAGAGACACTGGCACCTCCAAAGTGAGTTCTGGTTTGCACTACCAGCTGATGAGACTTTTCAAAATGATCTTGGTCTACATTTGTAGACAAAGCAATTCAGATGAACGAAGGCCAACATGAAGAAGGGAAGCATAACGTGTTACTTTGATGGGTCAAATGGGAGATGCTGCTGTAATGTGTAGTGTGTGTAATCATGAACAAAAAGGAAATGACCTGAGAAATCAGTGGCTGCTTTGAGAAAGTTCGTGTGCCTTCTTCTTCTGATACTAATCTGATCACGTGGCATGTCACATTACCATTGCAGGCATCCCAAACTGTGCTGCCGCTATAAGGAATCCAACAGTGCTGGAGACGACATCTTTCACAAGTTCTCTGCTTACATCAAAAACCCCAACCCTGGACTTAATGACAGTAAGAACTTTGTTTGAGGCTTTGTTTTGAGTGTATATGACCTTCTCTCTCAGCACAGTTCTGTACTTGATATATATTTCCAGTGCTTGAAAAGAAATTCCTGAAGAGTCTGATGAAGCTGGATCAGTACTTGCTTACTCCTCTACCATACGAGTTGGATAAGGATCCGAACTTGACTCGGTCCACCAGAGCCTACCTGGATGGAGACGCGCTAACTCTTGCTGACTGCAACCTTCTCCCCAAGCTACATATTGTTAAGGTGCTCTGAAAAAGATCTGCTGTACTGCATCAAACCTTCAGTGCAACCAGTTCCTTGGAATGGTTGTTATACCGGTCACAGTTCCACATTTTGGATAGTGCTCTTAATACACCGCTTTTTCATTTTCTTTTCTCAGGTGGTGTGTAAGAAATATCGTGACTTTGCCATTCCTGTAGTCCTCACTGCTCTGACGAAGTATCTGGAAAAGGCTTACCAGCGTGACGAGTTCCACCACACGTGCCCCAAAGACGTAGAGATCCTGCTGGCCTACCACTCAGTGGCCAAGTATCTTAACAAGTAGACAGAGAATGGGAGGGGAAGGGTGAAGAAATTTAGGCCAAAGTAACCTAAATAATATTCTAGGTTATGGGTAGTAGTTTGTCTGTGTAGGTGGAGGCTCCGGTTGTGCAAAATAGACACAGTCCATAGTAAACGCTACCTGACTGCTTTCATTTATCAATCATAAGCTGTCCCTTGTTGTTTTCACTGTTAAGGCTCCCTCAAACCTGACACGTAATCATTTATCTGTACAATTTTCTGTTTAAAAAGACATGTTTTATTCTATTGTCTGACCTGTTTGTATTTGCCAGCCCTTTAAGCAAATAAAGGTTTTTGAAAGTGGAGTGCTATGAATTGAACTATCCGTGACTTTCTCTTACTCGACAGTATGCAAAACCCCTGTAATAGGTGTTAAAAGGTCACTCCCATAAATGGTAATTATTAAGAAAAATGGTTTAACTATTGCTGCGAATAAACATTTGCATCCACAGACTGGGAACAGACACCTTGATGCGAACACAAAAGGAACGCAGACTTATAAAATCTTCCCTGTAGAGTTTCCTTTAGTGGTTGTATTTACAGGTGTTCATTTTGAAAATCAGCCAAATTTAGCCCCCCAAAAATCAGTTTGTCATCTTTTACAGTCCTGAACCCACTCATCTTAGGAACAGCAAAGACCTGCACATTGTGTGTTTTTTTTTTGTGTGGGACCAAACCTAGCGGTTAAGGTACGGGACTCTGGACCAGAAGGTCCAGGGTTCAAATCTCACCTCTGCCAAGCTGCTACAGTTGGGTCCTTCATCACGACCCTGAACCCGAATCCAAAATTACTTGAATTGCAGGAATGTGTCAGTTATAATTCGCTCTGGATAAGTGAATCTGCTAAATGGTGTAAATGTCAGTGTTTTAGACAGCATTTGAATATGCTAGTCAATCAGCTTTACCGGCAAGATCATTTCGAGTTCACCTTTTATGATAAATCTGTGTAGAACAAAAGTCAAACAGTAAATTACTGGTAATCTACAATGGCTAATAAATAAGGCGTGTATCATATAACCAATTGTTGTTACCACAACGCCACCTTGTGTCACTTTAGTGTATATTTAAAGTTATTTTCCAATTTAATTATTTTTTCTAATTTAAATGTCCTGAACATTTTGGCATGTCCTGATTAGTACCTTACCATTAGCTTCACTGTTGCATGGACATACCTTTATACTTTAAACATTATCTTAAAAATACTTTCTCACCCTTCACTATTTTTATTACACAATTAGTACAAGGGTATAACTTCATAAAAGGTTTTAAAATGTAGACATGTAGACACATCATAAAAATACACCCAAAATATTGTTTAAAAAAATTAACAATACGTATGCGTATAAGCTAATTATGGTAAATTATCGTAGTTATGAAGCAATTTTAACAAATGCTATCACCATATAGAGTGATTAAACCTAAATTTATGTACCCTGTACAATATGTACTTTATATAATAAATCGTTTAAAAACATAAATAAGTAAAAATGTTAATGAACCAACGTTTGAATTCTTCCCCACCTGTATTCTGGAATCCCACCTGTTTTCTGTGGTGTGCTGAGAAATAAAATACCC
>JAUZST010077419.1:0-20992 GCA_034779995.1 Parotocinclus haroldoi | reverse complement strand
ACATTCCCTGTGTGTGTGTGTGTGTGTGTGTGTGTGTGTATATATATATATATTTTATTATTAACAATACAAATGGAAGCAATGTGGCAATTTAGCATTTACATTTTACCATTAACATTTCTGAGCATAGGATCAAAATCCTGAGAATCAAAAAAGGAAATAAAAATAAATGAAATTCTGAATTAATTGTTGTAAATAGAACACAATGAAGTGCACATGAGCTTAGCTAGTGAGTGCTAATGTTTAAGTGCTTGTGTAAGAACTGGTCTGCATGGTCAGATGCAAGTGTGCTTCGCTTTGTAGTAACTTTATCTCCTACTGTTTAAAAGACTCTCTCTGCAGAGACGCTGGTGCCAGGAATACACAAATATCTGTTGGCCAGTTTGTGTATCAAAGGAAACATCATCTCTTTGATGACCCTCTTAGCTGGTGGAGTGAAAATCAGAAGGAGTAATGGAGCAGTACAGTACTTGGTCACTTCCTCCTCAGTTCTGGCATAGGCCTACATGGTCTCCTGCTGAACTCTGGCATCAGGAGGAGGATTTTATTTTATTTTATTATTTTTTTTTTTTTTGGAAGCAGTACTTTGGTGCCGCTCCTCCTCAGTGGTTGGGGTGTCCTCTTCCATAGCTGTGTCGTCTTTTGCGTTTTCCTCCTCCTATACTCTCTTTTTGCTTTTAATAAACACAATGAGAACATCAGTATCATCAGTCCAGACCATATTTAAACTAAATTACGAACAAAACAAACATTTACTCCTCATATTAAATATTACAATCTGTCTAACTATGGATATTGATTTGGTTAATTGGACAGCTAGAATATTTTTATACCCAGAGTGACATTTTGACGTTAAGTATAATGGCTGAATTAACTCAAGCAGTGACATAGGCTCAGCAGTCATTCTTCCATATGTCCTTACTCTCTCCGCTTCAAAAGGAAAGGCAGTTTCTTAAATCGTGGGTCTGGAACCGTGGCTGAGAAAATAGTCATTCTCTCGTTCTCAATACTGTACCTCATGCTGAGGTCCTTTGCTCATGCTCATGACCTGCGTTATCTCCCGAGCTACTGATGACCTGATGAAGCTCCTGTATGAGTTGAGTTTGCAAAGGAGCAATCAAACAGATGGTAGTGTTGCTTTTCTCTGATGAGAGTGGTTTTGCGATTGCTTTAGGGCCCTGATAATGTCCTCTGCGTTTGACATGTCTGCACGTTTGCACTGAGAGTGCAGATGTCGGACTCTCCTCTACTTACCTCAGGAGACATTAAGACTGCGCAGACTGTTGGTTGTTGCTCCAGAAAACCTTCACATATGCACTGTTCTACCTGGTAGACACATCTGTTATCAACTTGTGTCTTGGAAGACAAAGGAGCTTCTGCAGCTTCTCAAGCTGGTGGGCTGCAGTGGAAAACTTATTCTCTTTTTTCCTAGTAGCCTTGACAAAGTAGGCAACTTGAGCGCTTGTGAGAGGCCAGTTTTAGTGTGTGGGCTTTTACATGTAAAATGTATATGTACACGTTAACTATACCAGATATACTACGCATGTACAGATCGAGTTTCCCAAAAACGCGCGAAACATCGAAAATCCGCAATATATTTTATGTGTGTATATATATATATATATATATACTGTATATACTGTATATATATATATTGGTTATTATTCACTCAATTCTGCTATTAATAGAAGTGTAACCATTTCAGTTAACATCTAGGCCAACCAAGGAGGATGGGTCCCTTTTTGAGTCTTGGTCCTCCCAAGGTTTCTTACAATTTTTAGGGAGTTATTCCCTTTCCACTGTGACCCTAGGCTTGCTCAATTTGGGATCGACCTTTTTGAGATAATATAGTGTTGTAAAGCGGCTTTGAGACAATGGTCCATTGTAGAAAGCGCTATAGAATTAATATGGCTTGACATGACCAGATTGTGTGGCAGTGTATCCAGATGCTGCACATGTTAGAGCTATCCTACCTGCTTTCTTCAGGGATTCCAAGACTTTGGTTTTGGTCTTGTTGTAAATTGTGGGGATCACGGTGTCAAATATTTATTTCAAATAAATTATCTTTATCTTTTAGTGCACGACATAGCGCTGAAGCCCAGGTTCTCAATGTAGCTCTTGTCCAGTTCTTTTCTTCCTTTAACTTTTGGAAGCCAAAGATGAAGATGATGATTGAATCTCAGAAATATGCATTGCTCTTCCCATAATATTTAATGAATTGTCCTTTCTCTGTACAGCAAAACCTCTTGACAATGGAGCAGATAGTGACAGTGGAGGAGACCCAAATTAAGGACAAGAAGTGCATCCTACTGAGGATCAAAGGAGGAAAGCAGTTTGTTCTGCAGTGTGAGGTAATATCACTGCCATTTTAGCACTACATAATGAGTGTTCTGACATCTGCAGCTCATTTGTACACTGTTGGCATTTAGTTGACTGTATTTTATATTGAGGTTGTTTTCGGGGTAGGATATTTAATTTAACTTAAGGATACTTTTGCCTGATAAAATACTTTGCTTAGTAGGCAAATTGGATCTTTTAAAGCGATCTGTTATTTAATTATCAGTAAAATTGTTAAAGCTCTCATAATTTGGGTGTTGTCACATTTCACATGTCACACTCATGTTCTCCTTTCCCCTCCATTCCTCTCAGAGTGACCCGGAGTTTGTACAGTGGAAAAAGGAACTCACTGAGGCGTTTACGGAGGCTCAGAAGCTGCTGCGCCGAGCTCCCAAAGTCATCGGCAAGGGCCGAGCCGGAGTAGTGGAACTGTCCAAACCACCGCTCACACACCGCAACAGCAACGGTCTGTGAGCCGCTGCTCACCGACATCCTTCCTCAAGAATACAAATACTCACGCGCACACACGCTTTCGTCTGTTCGGCTTCCCCACCACCACCGCCATAACCATTGATGCACCTACAGACAATCCTCCACATGGTTTCTAATGGAGAGTTCTACTGAACCACCACTCTCACTTTGTCTGACACACACTCGTTGAAATTGTGTGCTTGACACGACGGGGCGACCGCTGCTCCAGGAGGACGGTAAAAGAACCATATGATGTCCAGTGAGCTTACACTGACTAGACTGAACACAAATGGGGCAGACTGGGAATTTCTGCCTTTTCTTCTCCCCTTCTGTTTATCCCGTCTCCACCTTTTCATTTTATCTTTAAACTTCATTGTCCTCATCCAGTCTTTTTCCCCCAGGCAGGGCCTGGCGTCAGCTGTCCCCGACCCCGTCACACATGTACATAGATTCCGGTATGAATGTGTGAATTTCTGTCAGCTCAGGATATGGTTCCATGTGTGAAGAGACAGGTTGGGGGCGAATATGTACAGAGCTAGTGGACTGTAGTTGGAGAGCATTGACACCTCCACACTGGAGGCTGCTGGAACGCCTTTCTGTCTGAAAAGTGCAGCGTGATATGAGTATGGTCTAGTCAAAAGAAAATATCCGAGGCCACCTAGAGTGGCTTAATCACACATTCCTGATTACACACACTAGGCCATTCTGTTAAGGCTGCTGACTCTCAGCATGAAAGAATTTTGACTAGCGGTACTCCCATTGTCGTGCTAAAAGGCAGCTGACTTTCCAGCTAATTGCCTATGTTAATAATTTTGTCAGAGCAATCAACAAAATGCTGCCATCCAGAGCTGGGTTTGGGGTTCTTGGAGATTCACGTAGATGGATCACTCCATTTTCAGTGAAGAATGATTGGTGGACTGTGATCATTAGTCGTTTCTTGTCCCGTCCCACTCAAAATGAGCTCTCCACATTTGAGAGTGGAGTGGGATGTTCAGCACTGAAAAGGATATGCCTTCAAATCACGAATTTGCTGCATCCAGCCCTTTCGAGACCAAATTGAGTTGTTTCTGATCGAGGCCTTGCATGCAGTCCGTTGTGTACCTATATGTGTGCATGCGCGTTAGTTCACTTGACTGTGATGAGGAAATGTTGCTTAATAGACAGCCAAGTGTCAGAAGAAAGCATTCCATTCTCACAGATTTATTTAATCTGGTCATGGAATTGAGCTGCCACCCTTTTTTCCCCCGCCCATCTTATCTCAGTTTCCCGAACCCTATCCTAACTCATTGAAGTGCAAAAAGTGCCAACATTAAATGATTCTTCAAGCCAGACTTGCTTGACTCCAGTCTGTGCGAATGGTGGAACACGATTGCAGCACCTGAAAGAACTGTCAGCCACCGTTCCACTTCTGGGAATGTAAATGTAAATTTCGTAGACAAACGTGCACAAGGCTTTCGGTGGAAGGACAGATCAGAAAAGTGCAGAGCGCTCTGACTGTATATACGAGAACCAGTCCTTTCTCTGTGCATCTACAGTATACTCTTCTTGACAATGTTTGCATATATGGGGAATTAATCTGTCTGCCTGTCTGTGTTTCTGTTCCATTCCCTTGGTTGGGGTAGGGGCATGTCCGGGTGGGTTGGGGTTTGACTGCTTTTGAGTCGCTCACCGTGCACACCTCAGGGTGAGACGAACACATCCTTGTAGAAGGCTCAGACGTTGGAAGGTCTTCTCTCGTCGCGAGGTGCATGGAGTTCTCGTCTCTCTCAGCACAGCAAGCTCTGTGAGACACCGTGCATGTGTCAGTGTTACCATCGTCCATCTGCAGGCAGGCAGACTGTTAAATCAGCACTGCGTATGTGCGTTAGTGACCTACTCCCTAGTGAGTAATTTCACAGGTCTTTGTAAAAGGCTGTTTGGATGGTGGGGACCATTAGTTGTAATGCTTGATTTCAGTATAGTTATAATTTTTATATTGTTTTGAATGTGACAAAATGCAGCTTTCTATAGAATTTTTTAAACGGTACGTGGTTTTTTTTTTTTTCTTTTGTTTTTTTTTTTTTTTTTTTGACCGGCAGAAAAAGCACAGAAAAAGACAATTTCGAAAGGTGAATTTAGCTTTTTTTTTGTTTGTATAGTTCAGGTTTCTCCATGCAGTACTTTTTAAGTGGTTCTTGTCTTTACATTTTAAACTGAGATTTTGATTTGCATGTGACCCTGTTTTGTCAGGAGAAAAAACAAACACAGTTGCAGGATTTAGGTTTAATTTCCGTAGCCTTTAAGTGTCAGGGAGGTGCCATCCTTGAGCAGTTTTTTTTAAAGGTTTAACCTCTTTAAGGGTCTTGTATTTTTAAGCCAAAATGGATGTACCAGACTGCACTAGCAAACAAAAATGTGCCAAACGACTGTAGGACAATGCAGCTCACCGCATGACCACAATTCAGCGTCTACATTCCCATTCAAAGCCAAGATTGGTACGTTCTTACCGGCGAATGTAAGCGAGTTTGGGACCAAAATTGAGACGATCGAGTGATACTTGGATGTCACTATTGCACTCAGTGACTGTCAACCAACAACCAAGCAATCACTGCTACCAAATTCTTCTCATCACTTCTCAAAGATGGAGCACCTCCACGATGCAGCATATTCAGTTTTTATTCAGGGCTTTTGTATTGTTTTTTTTTTTTTTTTTTTTTTGGTTTGGTTATTTTTTTTTTTTAGCTTATTTGTTCACTATGTCGATGTTTGGTTCATTCAAATGCCTGTTTGTCTGACGTGTAGAGTTAAGTTTGTCTGGCGATTGCAGATAAAGTGACAAGCAAGTGGGCAACAAATAGGACAAAGCAAAGTAAATATATGTGTATATGAAATGGTAAATGGTTTAGGTTTATTTAAAAGTTAAATGATATCGAAACAGACTTGGGCTGGGATCGGGTTCAATGTGAGTTTCAAGTATTTGTGGTGAAGAATCAGCTCAGATCTTGCACATAATTTTAGGTGGTGTACCTACCAGATGATTATTTTTGTCTGATTAATGCGGGATCCTCTTGCTCTCTTTCATATTTATTGTGTGTTTGAGGAGCTAGCCCCTCTACGCTATGACTCCATGTACGTGTTTTGCTAGAGCACGGAACTGTAGAAGGTTCCGGTTTACAGTCACCAGAAACTTTTTTTTTGTGCCACAAACAAATGCAAGTACTACTGTCTAGGGTTATACAGTTAAAATGATATTATTGATGACAACGCTCAGTTAATGATTCTTTTTTTTTCCAGAGAAGCTAGCAACGTGTTGGACTGCCCATTAAAAACAGTTCAAAAATAAAATCCCTTTTTTCGTGTTGACTCGTCTGTTCTGTTAACGCTGTCAGTAATCCCAGTGCATTTCATTATCCATGCTAGAATTCCACCAACAGCTCAATGCACACAAGGTGTATGGATGAAATTGATTTCAGCACCATGTCATTGTTATGCTGTGGCAGTACTAGCAAGCTCCATGATGACATTTACATGACTTAGAGGCAGGGTTGCTGCAGTGTTCTGGCCTTGTGTCTGATATAAACAGGCTAGTTCCCAGTTACAGCATTTAACAGGCACCCTTATCCAGACTGATTTAATAAAAGTGTGTTGTGTTCTTCTTTAGTAGATGTTACCTCATACAAATAGCTTTTAGCCTGACACCATTGTCCAGCTAAATCTCTGTTAAGGGCTGATGTACAGTAGTACTTACGTTTGTGAAACCTAGAGCATGTTCTGTATTTCTGAACAAATATGACAGCATCAGATTTTCACACCAGTTCTAACAGGAAAACTCAATTTGAGAAAAAGGGAAAAATATTTTATGACGCTATCTCGATACTTCCCTTGTTCCAGAAGGCTCGTCGAAATTGAATTAATCTTTTCCAGACCCTCAGGAAATCCACACGGTCTATGGAATTATATGCATTAATGGAGTTCTATTGTACAGGTGCTTCCTGATTCTGACAAAGTGAAATTTATCATGAACCGATGATGTTAATGAGTGTTTGGTAAAGTGGCCTATACTGCATCCGAGCGGAGCATATGATACGTAGCAATATGTCAGTTAATGTTTACAACACAAAGCTTTTAAATAATAAAGTGTTGAAAAATATTGTGTATTTTAGTGGGTAAAATGAAAGTGAAATTAAAAAGTAAAAGCAAAAGATTCCATGAGTATCACTCTGAATGTGATGGGACCGACCCACCGCTGTAATCGTACTTTAGCTCTAATATTAACATTTGTTATCGATATAGGTAACCTAGATGTTTTACCACAAAGTGAGTTGATTTCTGATTATTATTATTTTGAGCTATATGTATCAAACAATATTAATCTACTCCCTTGTTATGGCACTAAACGTGCTATGACTTCTGATACTCCAGCTTTGTTTATTAATAATCTTCCAGACTTACCTTTTAATCCACTTACAGAGCCCGATCATCTGGAGCTTGTAACTAACCAATTAGAATGTGTATTTCACTCAACCCTGATTATAGTTACTCCTGCTAGAGTCAAATATATCAGAGGAAAAAATGCTAGCACCTTGCTATAATGACCACACCCGTACTTTAAAGCAAAAAAGCTCGTCGTTTAGAACGCAAGTGGCAACGTAGTAAATTGGAGGTATTTAAGATCAGCTGCAGGGATAGCATGGCAGAATATAAACAAGCCATTACCAAAACTACATCTGTGTGTTTATCCTCAATCATAGAATAAAATCGAAATTATCCTAGGTTTTTATATAACACATTCTCCAGATTAACTAAAAACATCACAGAAACCGACCCTGAAGTTCAGCATGATTTTAACAGTAAGATAAGCAAAAAACTCAAAATGTTGCATCGCCCATTTATTCAGTAACCCTACAGATGCAGCACTAGTGTAGATTTCTGTTTAATTAGCTCTAAATCATTTACCCCAATTACCAACACTGAACTGTCCTCTGATCGGCTAAGTCATCACGTGTTTAGTAGATCCAATCCCTGCATATTTACTCAAAGAATTAATACCAAGTATTATAGAACCATTACTTATTTTAAATTCATCCCTTACCTTTGGTTAAGAACCCTCTGGTTCTGTCTAATTATGGCCCACTATTATTCTCCCTGTACATTCTACCTTTAGGCTCAATCATTCGTAAGCATGGTATTAGTTTTCACTGCCATGCAGATGATCCAAATGACGACTTTATGATTAGTAAACTTGAGAAGGAAGTTAAGGAAGTAAAAAATTGGATGTCGTTTTTTAATTTCCTTTTGCTTAACTTAGATAATACTAGGGTTTTATTAGTTGGACCCAAGACTGTGAAAGGTTGGCTACATCTATCCTATTTATCCATCTATCTAGATTGCTGTTCGGTAACACCCAGTCCAACTGTAAAGAGCTGAGGTGTTACATTTGATTCAGATCTCTCCCTTGATGTACACATTAACAACATCACAATAATTGCTTTCTTTCAGTCACATTACATTGCTAAACATAGAAATATTCTTTCTTTTGAAGATGCTGAGAAACTGGTTCATGCATTTATAACCTTGAGGTTGGATTACTGTAACACTTTACTTGCTGGATGTTCTAAACTTCAAATAGTGCAGAAAGCAGCAGCTCGAGTGCTAACTAGAACTAGAACATTTGATCATATCAGTCCTGTTCTGACATGTCTACACTGGTTACCAGTTAAATTTCAAATTGATTATAAAATACTTCTTGTAACGTATAAAGCTCTACATGGTCTGGCCCCACATTATTCGAGTGAACTCGTAGGGTCTTACAATCCAGCTCTTGTACTTTGTTCACAAGGTGCTGGACATCTTTCAGTTCCTAGAATTAAAAATGTGACAGCAGGGGGAAAAGCTTTCTCATACTTGGACCCCCTAACCTCTAACCTTGGCTGTTACTTTCAGTTCTTTCCCTTCTAGCTATGCTGCTATAGTTAGTGCTGCCGGAGTTTCATGCTGCACCTGGTATCAGTGATTATTAATAGACTCTGTGCTCCAAATAATCAATAAGTAACAACATTTTCTCTTTTCTTTTCGAGCTGATGTTCTGGTACCTGTTCCAGCACCACACACTTAGATGTTCCTCCACCTCATCATCACTCTACTAATCTTCTAGCCTCCAATAACTTATCACTGAGGATTCATTATCTTAAATCTATTTCTTTATTTAATTTCAATTTTATTATTTACTTAAATTTTCTATTAGTACAACTTAACTATTTAAATTAACATTTAGGGCTCCCAAGGGCAAGGTTTCAGGAAGTTTTTCCTTCCCTCCGTTGCCCTAGGCTTGCTCAATTTGGGATTGGCCTTTTAAGATAATATAATATTGTAAAGCTACTTTGAGACAATGTACCATTGTAAAAAGCGCTATAAAAATACATTTGACCTTGACTCTATTGATGAACTCCTGGTGCGTGTTAAGCCCCTTTTGGTTAGTTTCGGCTGGCTCTTATAAGTAACCTTTTTATGACCCATAGAGGATTATTTAGAATATAAGAATATACCATAACATGACAGACCATGACTTTTGGACTTGTTGCTGATAACAGTCTGGATCGTCCTTTTAATCTTTGGTCTGGAGCTCACCATCCATTTTACTGAATACTGATCATTCTGACCACAATTTTACATTTTCACTGTGTGATGGACTATCCTAGAGTCCAGAGAGGTCAACCCCACTTCTGAACATGGCTTACCTGGGGTTTTTTTTGCACAGTAAAGCTTTAAGTGGAATTTGTGAATGTAACTGTATTGTAGAGCTCGATAAAGGTTTAATACAGTAATCTCTTGCTCATGTGGTTTAATCAGCTATTGATGAATAATGGTTTTTGATGCAGTGCTGCCTGAGGAATTGAAGATCACAGGTCTTCGGTTTAGACTTGTGTCCTTGACCAAATTTTGAAACCTTGGATCATTTAATGACATTATGCACTGTCGAGGAAAAAATATGCAAATACCCACAGTCTTCAAAACCATATTTAATAATCACAATCACATCACATGTTTAAAAGCATTATTGTTCGTTTGTTTTACTACATTACTGGTCATGTGTTGCAGGCCTGAAATGTGGGGTTGGATGTTTATTAACAGATTAAATGAAGCTGAACTGTTTTTTTTTTTTTTGCTGATTTGTGGACATGTTTTTGCTACCTTCAATCTTTTGCTCTTGCCTAGGGTTCTCACCCCTGTCCTAAGGTAGTTGCTCTGCCAGACGCTCCTCCTCCACCTGTTCCTCACAGCTGAGTTTGTCTGTCACACTTGTCAGTATGAAGGCTGAGGTCGTGTTTATACTGTAAACTCCATCACAGGGTTGTGGTTTATTTATGCTTAAATATGGCACAGGCAAAGAAAAAACTATGTTGGCAATACTAAGCTAAGGAAAAGTTTAATGAGAAAAGCATTTTGTTATAATATCTCATGCTGATTCTGCCACCCTAGTAGCCCCCCACCGCCCCAACCCAGAGGGTATTTATAGCATGGTCTTGTGTCAATGCAGCTGCTTTGCTTATCTTTGTGTTTGATGGCTGTGCCACTCTATTTCAGTCTAGCTGTGCCTTTTAGTGAGTGATAGTGGGACTGTGTGCCTTGGACTTAAGGTTTGAAGAATTTACCACACAAAACTTGAATTGGACTTTATATTTTCAGATTTCAAAGGAAGTCTTCAAACAGGTATGTCTTCAGTTTCAAGCAAGATTGGATCCAATTTATAAAGCGTTCTTACATTAACCTTTAAAACCTTGAATCAGCGGGCTCTATGTTCCCTGGGAAATATTAAGTCTTTATTTTCGATGGTCACTCTGATGATTCACACACCATTAGGCTAATAAGTTTAGCTTAAAGATTGTTTTGTGTCTGGGGATGACTCAAACTGAAATCTGAGAGCACCACAGATTCAGTTTCAGAGTTTAGACCCAGGTTTTTCCTGCTTTTTGAATGTCTGGGCTTTTTCTGCTGCCAGTAACAGTTGTAGAATTGGCCTGAAATGCATGTAATGTGATTATAGTAATGATTATTAGGGAGATCTCAGTCTCTTAAGAAGCCACTCATCGCTAATATAGGTAAACTGGACTGTGTTTAGTCTCCATTGGATCGTGTTCAGCATACTTAATGTTGTAAATCAATATTTCACAATGACACTTAGTTCTAAAATAATTCCCGTGGCTCAGACTTTCCTTCCAGCTCGGTACATAGAGTTACGTAGACCCATACCAGCTAACTGACTTCACCAGGTCAGGTAAGCACCATTCACTTTAACAAATTATGGAATTAATGAAAAGCGTTTAAAAAACAAGTATAATAACTCCGGACATTAAGTTAACAGATTTTTAAAAGGTTATTTTGTATTGCTGGTTCTATATTTATATTTGATCTATAGATCTCTAGATCTGTAGATCAGGACTGCAGTGGTGGGTTACTGAGCTGCCGCTGTTACCCCAGAGTACCTAGTTGCTTATATAATAGTACTATTTAACTGAGAAACTGTGCAGGACATGTGTTAAAATTACTGTACTGTGTGACAAACAGATTATGTTTGGCAGGGCTACGTGCCACTGTAAATCACAATGGTTGTGAAGGCGCTTCCAAACGTGCTCCAGGATGAGATTGTATAAAGGAGTTCCAAACATCAACAAATCTAAAACCTATGGCATCACCACTTGTTGTTCCTTCAAACTGGATGACCAAGCCAGGAGGATGTTGCTCAGGGAAGCTATCAAGAGACAAACGGCAACTTTTGAGGTCTTGCTTCCAAGTCCTTACGACAGATTGATTTGCGTGTGTGGGGGACAACAACCTCATAAGCTTTGCACAAAGTTGTCTCGTATGCAAGGGTGACAAGAAAAGCAAAGAAACGTTGATTTAAATAAGGCAAAACAGTATAAATAAAATAGAAAATTCAGATTTTAATAGTTTTTAATTTGAGGTTGTAAAGCCAAAAGAAGTACCTGTTTCAGGGGTATGATGATATTCTACATGCACTTTATACTGTACACTCATACACATACACTCACCATTCACTTTATTAGGTACACCTCGTTGTCAGTTCCGTTTACTATATTGAAGCACACCGTAGAACTACAATTGCAGACTGTAGTCCATTTTTGTCTACATACAGCACTTTCTCAGTCCCTTTTACTCTGTTCTCTAGATCAGATACTATTTGGTTGGTGAATTATTTTCAGCATTGCACTGACACTGATGTGGTGGTGGTGTGTTAGTGTGTGCTTATATATTAACACATGACAAACACCACATATAGTAAACCATTATGTTATTGCCTTTTAGAAAACAATACAATTGGCAAGGATTTTGCAAAATACTGTACATAATGTTCAGAAACGTAGTGTTCTTGTTAATTCAACATCAATAATTTCAAAATATTTGGCAAGGTGACATTCTAATGAGCAGACTAAATCTAGTGATCTGTAAGCAACATATAACATGCTACATATTAGAAGTCACTCACCACATATGATGAGTTTATGGAACATGAGCGAAGAGAGAGCTTTGTCTTTCCAAAAATAAAATGCTACAGCAGCTTGTTTGCCACATCCAGACAGATGAGACAAAGTTAGAGATAGTTTTTGGTCATAACACACAGTGCATTGTTGGAATCCCAATGTGGTAATTCACCACAAACAGAATGTTAGGCCATCAGCCAGACAGATAACTCTTGGCCAGAATTGGGTCATGATTCAGAACAGTGATCCCAGACACACAAGCAGTGTTGACTGACTAAACAATAATCCAGATCTTAGCACCAGTGAAAGACTGTAGTGAGACTGAAAAAGGGCTTTTTTAAGACCATAAATATGCATATATAAGCAATAAGTTGTTGCTTTAATTGATTGTTCTAATCTGCTGAACACAGTGTATATGTTCAGTTTTTTGTAAAGTAAATGCTGAATAAGCAAATGGCTATGCCTATGACACATTCCAAAAAAATTATCTGAGGGATTGTGTGACGTCAAATTACACATTGTATTTACACATTTTAGGTCTGAGCATCAATGTGAACGTAGCATTAAAATCTGATCAGTTACTAAAATCTAATTAGTACATTTGCCTGTTTTGGACAAGTGATCAGTCCCTTTAAGGTAACATTCAAAATTTGTTCAGGTACAACCAATCCTTTTCAAGATCACACACAAGGCTAATTGATCCCAACCTGATATCATTTGTACAGCTTTGATTACTCACAATACAACTGGCTGTTCCTCCTGTTAATAGTAATATATCACAAGTACAGTGGTACTTTGGTTCTGGTCATTAATTAGTTTCAGAACCAAAAATAATGAATACTATGTAGATAGAATCTCTTCCAGACCCCCAGAAAATCCACACAGTATAAAGCATCATATGCATTAATGGAGTTAAATTATACAGGTTCTCCCTGATTTCCGATGCGGATACATTCTAAAAAATCCTTTATAAATTAAATATATTATGAACTGCGGAGTTTAACGAGTGTTTGCTATAGCCTATGATAAGTTGTTGAGGTTAATGTTTAAAGCACTTACATTTACCTACAGTTGGCCAAAATCATTATTGCAAAGCTTATTTTCTATTAAGTGGTTAAAAACTTGTTTTTGTGAGTAATGGGCTGAAAGTAAAAAGTAAACACTTACTCTTCTGATTCTGTTCTGGAGAATTTCTTTCCTATTTACCTTTGGTTGGTGCTTGTAAAGATTTTTTGTAGAATCCATGGAGTCTTATTTATTCTAAGCATGCTGTATAGTAGATGCAGACATTAAGAAAACACACAGCGGAGATCTGAACTGAACAAGGGCTATTGTGAATCTGAATCCCTGTGTGCTGAATTAAGAATCATGAATCGAGTTTTGCCAGAAATTCGATGCACCACTCGACTCTTCTTTAAGAAAGTAAGCTGAGTAGCTAGACAATTTTTATAGTCATAATGGGTCAAAAACTGAATTCCAGGATGATATTGTATAAAGGAGTTCCAAACATTATCAACAAATCTAAAACCTATGGCATCACAGACACCTTGTTGATCCTGCAAACTGGATGACCAAGCCAGGAGGATGTTGATCAGGGAAGCTATCATGAGACAAACTGCAACTTTTAAGACTTGCAAAAAATCTCACAAGCTTTGCACAAAGTTCTATTTTTGTTTTGTTTTTTTCATATTGAGAAATATTGACTCAATAAGGCAAAACTGTGAAATCTGAACGCTGTTCTCTGATGGTCAGAACCACAACAGGACCAGCACTGCTGTGATACTGATGTGGAAATACTATGTTAGTGCGAGTTGGGCCATTATGGGTGGATCAGACACAGCAGTGCTGCTGGAGATAAACACTGTGTTCTCACAGTGAAACAGATGGACTGCAGTCTGTAATTGCAGAACCACACAGTGCTTCTGGATGGTACCTGAAACTGATCAAATGAATAATGAGTGCAGAACAATGGAGGCATACCTGATAAAGTGATCAGTGAGGGTATTGTGTAATAAAAAATCACACTTGAAACCTATTTTAGTGACCTTGGCCACACATTGTTTACAGACTTAAACCGATAAACATGCAGTATGCAGTCTGTTTCATACAGTGTTACATCACTCGTGTGTGTGTGTGTGTGGTTTCTTAGATGCATGAAAAGAAAAACTGGCCAGTGTTCTGTTGCAATCTGTGCTGAGGCAATTTGTTTCATAACATGCTGTTTTGCTAGCTAGAGTCTCTGAGAAATCGAGACCTACACTGTGTCAGTTCTGAAAATCAGAGTTCTCTTTCATTTCCATTCCCTGCTTGTCTTGTTCTCTCACAGGTCCACAGTCTCACTATTTCACCTTTTGTCCTCGCTGCACGAACCAGAACAGCTGACTGACTTGTGTGACCCCTGTACACTATGGCGCTGTCCTCACGCTTAAAACTTTGGGAGCAAAAGGGAGGTGTAGCCACATCATGCATGTTCTTCTGTTGTATTGCATGACTTATGCTGATGATGTATGAAAAAATATTATCATTGACAAAACTATAACACACCCAGATAGAAATGTCAGATTACAGCAAATCTCTGTGTACAGTTCTGTCTCAGGCAGATATGGCCACTAAATCTACTGTGCATACAACATTTCAAACAGTTTTCTGATTCAGAAAGGTTTAATTATTCAACTTAATTATTTTGATGTGCTGAAATCAGATACAACAAGGAAAACTGTAATTGGGCTCAAGTTTCCATGCAATTGAATTATTTAATTAAATTATAACATATAGTTATTAAGGTTGGCACGGTGGCTCGGTGGGTAGCAATGCTCAGTTGGTGTCTCTAAGTATGAATGTGACTGTGTTTGTGATTGTGTATGTGCCCTACGATGGATTTCCGCCCCGTCTAAGGTTGTTCCTGCCCTTGTGTGTGAGTTGACGGGTGGGCACTGGCTGAGCCGCCTCCCCACATGGATTAGGCGGAAGATAATGGATGGATAGATATAGTTATTACTTGTGAAAATAGAAAAATCCACATGTATTGTTCTGCAAATGATTCAAATGTATTTACATGTATTTGCATGCCTAAGCATAAAAATTAACTAATATAAGACATTAGACTGTACAAAATCTGTCGTCAGTAACTGGCTTCTCAGCTTATTTTTAAATGTATTTTCTATTAAAGCATAATATTTTCTCTGGTAAGTGTCCAGCAGGCATTTGAGGATTCTATTTACGCTGATATCTTTTTTCCATAGTTACAATTTCTTGGTGAAATTGCCCACCATGCTTTAATTGCCATGCTTGCGCCAGTGCAATAAATTCTTTTTATGGACATGTTACAGTCAAATCCTTCATATGCCTGGAAGAGATGTTCCAGCAGCTCTTTATAGCTGTCTGTCCTGGTGTTTCCAAGAAAATTGTTACCACTAAATGGAACTATCCCATAGGAAACATCTATAGGTTTTGTATCCACCCTTTAGACCAAGTACGAGAACAACCACCTTTAAGTCAACACAGAGGCACCATTGATGTTTGTCACAGTTCATGCACGGCACGTTTGGGACTCCAAAGTCATTCCACTACAGATATGGCATCGCTGAATAACTCAATAGAGTTTAGGTTTGGAGACATGTTTGACCTTTAGCTTTAATGTCTTTAGCAAGGTCGTCTTGGAGGTGTGTTTGGAGTTATCATGTTGGAATACTGCAGCACAGTTCTTGAAGTGAAGGTATCATCCTGTGCTTCAGTATGTCATGTTGCCATTCTTGGTTCCCTCAAAATGAACTGCTCCCCACAGCCAGTATCCCTCATGCAGCCCTAAACCATGACATTCCTACCACCATGCTTGGCTGTTGGCAGGATGCACTTGACTTTGTAGTCCTCACCTGGTTGCTGCCACACACGCTTGACACAATCTCACCCAAACACCAGAACTGGCCGCTGTCATGGCCACTGTCCTGCAGCTCACTTTCAGGGTGTTGCAATCTTTTTATGGCCTAGGCAATCTTTATGTAGAGCAACAATTCTTTTTTTCAGACCCTCAGAGAGTTCTTTGCCATGAGGTGTCATTTTGAACTTCCAGTGACCAGTATGAGAGTGTGAGAGTGATAACCCCAAACTTAACACACCTGCTCCCCATTCACACATCTTGTAACACTAGAGGTTTAAGGTTGGGGAAGGTAAATGGACAATTGTTGCTCAATTTGGTCATTTTCTCTTAAGGGTGTACATACTTTTATGAGTTACTTTAAGTGGAAGGGTAAAATGCTGCTGGGTGACTGAGGGAGAATGTAAGATGTTTAGAGAGGTGTGTGGTGCAAGTTTAATTAGAATTGCATCATTTACCTTTCATTATTCATTCAGATATTATGAAAAACTGATGATGCAATATTTACCTAGAGTTGTATCAAAGGCTGTGAAAAATATCTACGCACCCCTGTATAATGAAAAGTAGAGCTAATTTCAAAATGTAAACATAGTTTTCGTGTTCAGCAGCTCAGAAGTAGTTAAGGCGAACTCTTTCCAGTTCAAACTCTGAACCAATTTGGCCGTAGACTAGTGTTACAGGTGTAGCCTGCTTAGACACGGGGTCCAAATAGGGCACAAAAGTGCTTCCCTGCTGCTCTATAAAAAGTCTCTCAGAGACTACTTTTGGTTAGTGAAATCTTGGTAAAAGATTGTTCACTCCTAGACATGTCTCAACACACACTCAAAGACATTTCATCCAGTTGACATTGGACTGAGAGAAGCAAGATGGTCATTTTCACGAATTGCTCACAATTCTGTCCCAGCTGATAGGAGGTGTTGGTTGGGAGTGTGCCGGAGTCAACACGTACAGACACTGCTAATACGTTATAGTCTGATAAAATGCTTTTTTTAGTTTTCGCTTAAGTAAAAGTGGTACTTACTTGCTTTTAAAAGTATGTTAAAACAATGCTCATGTAGTATGGTAAGTTACTTTACTACTATAATTTCTATTTATTCACACCTTCTAAACCACATTCAGTAAGTGAGTAAGTTGACATGAATAGTAAACAGCTTTCACTGTAGTATGAAAAGTCAAAATTATAGCCAACTGACTTCAAAATACTTCAATATAAAATCTCCCATAATTAAATATGAACAGTGTAATATAATAATACAACAATAGTCATAAATCAACAACAGTACACAGTATATGCTATATGTTAAAATGTTATATACTGTATTATACTACTATTATTCTGCTGCTTACAGTACATACTAATACATACATATTTTACACATATTAACCAAGGGAATAATTCAAATTATATTATGATGAAATAAACAGAATATTTACAATGTTTTATGACATGGAATTATTTTCCTCCTTGTTGTCTTGTAGATAAACACATTCTTCTCTATCGGGATTAAAAGTATTTGGGGCTAAAAACTTGGGGCTACTCCACACAGATCAAAAACCTTGTTAAAAATAGTTGAGAAATAATTAGGTTATTGTGCATTTAAACCTTAAAAATGCAGCTCCTCTGTTCACTTGTATTTGTTTCCAAGCCAGAATTTGCCTGGGTCTTTATGGTGGACGTATCCCAGCAACGGGCTGAATCAGCCAATATGTGGTGTCTAGGTATATATGTCTATGGTCCTCAGTCTCTGACTGTCCAAGCATGTCCCATAGCTATTTCAACATTGACTTGACTGGTTTTATAGTCGAGCCCGTGGTAAGACCAAGACCAGATTAACATTTCTTTCTTTATTATTTATTTATTTTTGATTTATTATCATACAATAACATATTTTTAAAAAAGAAAATGTCAAAATAATTATTTTGGAATTTACTTTGCATTGACAGCATTTTAGCAGGCTCCCTTATCCAGAGCGATTTACGATTCACACAGTTTTACAACCCAAGCAATTGTGAGTTAAGGGCCTTGCTCAGGGACCCATCTGTGGTAGCTTGGCAGAGGTGGAATTTGAACCCTGAACCTTCTGGTCCATAGTCCAATGCCTTAACCACTAGGTCACCACAGTCCCACGATTACATTCCTTGTCATACATTAAATTTGATCAGTATTATTTTTGAAGTGAAATGATTGAGCTAAAAGTTTTTCTTGTCTATATATAAATACGCGTTGCTTCACACAAGCACAGGATATGTTGCCGGCTTGGTTTAATAAGGTAGCAGGTGAAAATGCACACTTGAGGTCTTGACGTCAGGCTATTTTAAAAAATGGTTAAAAAAATGGTTAATTAAATGAATACACTTTGATGTATCGACCAATGCGTTGTCTAGGTTTATATGTCTAGGTGAAAATGTCCAGTGTGAAGTGATTACTAACAAATATTCAGAACACTATGAAAACCTTCTTACAGTTTAATATGACATATTTTGAGTAGGCTTTACTTTATGCAAGCCATTGTGTATAGGCCATATTTTCAAGGTATTTTTTGGCCGCATGCAGATCAAGGAGGAGAAAAAGGCCCCGCCAGTCACGCAGCCTCCTCCTCCTCCTCTCTCTGTTGTACCTGGGGGATTCCTTAAACAGCTGGTGAGAGAAACGGAGAAGGAGACACGACAAAAAGAACCCGAGGTCAAAGAGGAGAAGGTGGTAAGAAACGGGACAGATTTCTCATTGGAAGCAGTTTGATGGTGTCTTGTTTTTGTGAATGTAATTTACCTTACTGATATTTCTTATATTCTCTACATTATCATAGTGAAGACTTTATTTATACAGCATGCACTGTCCTGTATGCTATAGCTTTATCTTCTCTATTATTATACTCCTCATAATGGTATTCTGTTCAATTTATTATAGTCTATATATTATTCGGAGGGAAAAACGGTGGCTCGCTGCCTCACAACAAGAAGGTCCAGGGTTCAATCCCAGGGTGGAGCGGCTTGGGTCCTTTCTGTGTGGAGTCTGTATGTCATTCCCGTGTCTATGTGGGTTTACTCCGGGTACTCCGGTTTCCTCCCACAGTCCAAAGACATGTTTTAGTGCAATTGGTGTCTCTAAAATGTAATTGACTTGTGTATGCAAACACCCCAGCTGTGTAACTGGAAACAGCTGCATGCCGGTCCCAAACCCGGATAAATGGGGAGGGGTGGAGAAAGCAATGGCAAACCACTCCACTATCCTGCTGAAATACTTCATAAATCACACTGATGAAAGGCAGAAATGTGTGGAGATCGATGATCCATCAAGTGACCGAGAGTCGAACGCGACTGTACGGTTAATCCAATCCATCCATATATTATTCTATTATATAATATATAATTTGTATATTTAGGTTCTGTTTATTAAATCTATTACTTTAATTCTTAATATAGCATCAAGGTTACCCATGGAGGATGAATTCCTTTTTGATTCTTGGTCCTCCTTCCTTATAACATTTAAGGAGTTTTATCCTTGCTGTCACCCTATCCTTACACAATTAAGAGTCCAGGTTCATAATTTGACCTAAGATAATTGTAAAGCTGCCTTAAGACAATGTTTCAATCAAAAAGCACAACAGAAATAAACTTGACTTTTGTGAATACTCTGACTGTTCCATTCCACAGCCAAGCAAACTAAGTGACAACCTGGTCCAGCAGTTCCTGCTTCCAGATGAAACCCCTCCCATTCTGGAAGCAGAAATGGCCCTCCGAGCAGAGAAGTTGGTCAACGGGGCTCTGAAAGAGAAAAAACCCTCCTCCCCAAGAAAGATAATGCCAGCAGACACCAAGATCCAGACAGGTGACTCCAAATCCAGTACACCGGAGGTTAGTGAACAGAAGCAGGAGAGTGGGTTTGACCTAGTGAAGACTCCAGAGGTGCCGGCGGAAACGGAGAAGCCAACAGAACATTCAAAGGCCCGATCAGATTTTACAGATGTAAAGGAAGATGAGAACAAAGAAGCGAGGCAAGAACCAGAGGGACAGCTTGATGATAACACTACAACAGAGGGGCCCAAGAAACCAGTGGTACGTTGTGTCACAATATAGAGATCTGTTCCGTGTCTGAATGCCTACTGGCAGTAAATCATGAAGCTTTATCCATAAGATTAGAACAAGATTAAAATTCCAGTTACCTAGATTCACTGTAGATTACATGGTTACCTCACAGCTCCAGAGACCAGGTTTGACTTGTGTATTGTAATTTATATTTTTAGAATTGATTATAGAAAAACCCTACTTACTGTAGCTACAGTACTGTTTAAAAGTCTTAAGCCACCATTAGATATGTCAATGTTTTAACAATGGTAGAATAACCATATATCATTATTTTTCAGTCTCTATATTAGAAAGTGCAATAAAGTACAGGAACTGAAAATTGAACTCTGTAGGCTACAGAGCTTTCCTCACACTTTCCTACAACAGCAGTATCTTTCACCTTCTATAGTCATTCATCAGGAAAAGTCTTTTTGAAAGGGTAAAACAAGACTAAAATATGCTAAAGCTCAAGATTGGAATGACAATGAGTAAAAAATATTATTATGAGGTAAGAAACAAGTTTGAATTTTTGAACCCCAATTGTCAACAATACAAGGCCACAATTTCACAATATACTAATATAGAGGGTGAGTCCAAACTGTGGCTTTCAACATACTGGCCATGTTCCGGATATAGCCTAAAAGATAAAAGATAGCCCCCAACCCCCTTACCCATTACATGGCGGGGTATTCAGTTCAGATATGCAATTTTCCCTTTTCTTTCTGAGAAAAAAAAATAAAAAAATAAAAAAAAAAAAAAAAAATAT